>NEEE01001399.1:26706-46444 GCA_002278615.1 Pogonus chalceus
TACTAAGAAGAATTTCAGACGTTATAAATTTCTCTACATATAAGCATTTCCTGCTATTTAAGAAATTAAAATAATAACATAATACGCTTATTTATTTTCTATCTTTCAAATTCCTTTTTCTTAATTAAAAATCAAATTGAAGAATTTCAGAAGTTATAGATAAGAGCACTTCGTGCTTATTTAAGAAATAAAGTTATTATCTTAAGTTGCCTATTCCGTTTTATTCTCCTAAAACGGTTCTTTATTTGTAAAAAAATTGAAGATTCTATAAAGAATTTTAGGAGTTATAGATTTATCTACATAAAAGCACTTCGTGCTGTTTAAAAAATTAAAATAATAGCATAAGATGTTTATTCTTTCTTTATCTCTCATATTTTTGCTATATTTAAAGATTTTTACAAAGAATTTCAGGACTTATGGATTTCTTTAGATAGAACCACTTTACATTAATAATTCAATGGAATTTTATGCATAAAATAAAATTTATATCACAGCAACATTATTAAATACTTCTATAATAATCAAAACACATTCATAAACTCTCTTAATCTAAAATTACTTATTCAAACACTTTAGTGAAGTTTTTAAGCATAAATATTCCCACGTAGCCATAAAGTGAGGTTATAATGTCATTCACTAACTGTTTTACTTTGAAATTAAGTGACTTGTCACACGTTTTGTCATTTATAAAGTGTAATCTAAAATGTTTGCCAGTTATTTATGTATAAATATGATTGTATATGCTAGATTAAGCTGTAGTTCTATTTTGAAATTGATGCTAGAATCGTGGACATAATAAATAAAGTTAATTCTATCTAATTTTGTTGTTAATTTGCAGTTTATTCGGAAGATATGTCTTAATATTGTTTGAAATAGTAAAGTAAGGTACATATCTTAAGTAATATAATATCACAAAATGAAATGAGTAAAATAGAATGATTGTATTGCACCTGCGTGCCATGTAGTAATCGGTGCCACGCCTTCGGCATTTTATTATACCTCTTGCCGCCGTGCGGCGCGCGAGTCGCCAAAATGGCAGCTACATAATGTCTTATGGGTCTTCAGACTACGTGTAATTTATGGGTCTATAAGTGGATGATGAATCCAAGGTTGCTAGTTTTTACTTTATTTAAACCTTATCTAAAAGTGGTGTATGATTGCATACGTGATCTCTTAGTTGCATGTTATAATAGAATTGGATACTTACTTGTATATAACCTTACTTTTTAGTTCCCATACCAAGGGTACAAATTAAACATTATGAATTTTTAATTAAGATTACGCTCAATGATTCAAAATTCTTTTATTGTTATTATTTTATCTGGATTTAAAAAAAATGCATTTCATTCAAAATTTTAAATATTAAAAAAAATTTTCAGAATTTTCTAAATAATTAGTTTCATAGCAGAGATTTTACAAATGTTTTAGTTATAATAAAAAATAAGATTTAAATAATACATCGCATACAAATTTCGGAAGTACTGCGCAACTGTGCTGTATTATTATACACTAGTGTTTAATGAGCTTATATTACGTTACAACGCATACTCTAAAGTGGCGGCATCTAGTAATTATTTTTTAATTATTGAAATACATATCTGTCAAACTTTATTTAGTTTTTTTTTTTAATTTAATTTAGTTCATAGTATTAACGTATTAAAGGAAGTATAGTCTGTAACATGTTTGGACTAGCTATTTAGCAGTTTAGACCCGTCTTTTCAAATTAAAAATTAAATTACTATAATTAGTCATGTATTTATTTAGTAAAACAAAATATTTTTCGCCGTTGAATACAACATACATCACTTTTCCCATATTCTACCTATATTATATTATGAAAAAGTTGTCCAATTTTTAATTAAATTAATTTTTTGGCTGCTACATGCAGTAATCTTCAGAAAATTTCCTATTTCAAACTACATACTTGAAAAAGAAGTTTTTGTATTTAAATGCATTTATAAATCACAATATTTTGGCTGCTAGATGCAGTCCTTAGAAAAAAAAATAATTAAATTAGTAATATTTTGGCTGCCAAAGGCAGCTTTCACTTTATGTTTATTACAGAAAACACTTTTCTGTTTTATTTTAAATTTGAAATTAAATTTAAAAAATTAATCATGTATGAATTTAGTAAAAAAATATTTTTGGCTGCTAAATGCAGCATATTTCACTATCCCCACATTCTATATTATATTCAAATTTTCAATCGCACAAATTTTTTGGCTGCTACAAACAGTCATCGTCCGAAAATTTTAAACTACATATTTGGAAAAAAAAACGTTTTTGTATTTGAATGTATTTATAAATCACAATATTTTCGGTGCTAGATGCAGTCATTAGAAAAAAATAGATGAAATTAGTAATATTTTGGCTCATTTTATGATTATTGCTATTCATCTTATTACTTATACAAAACAAAAGTAAGTTAAATGAATAAAAAATACTTTGTAAGTTATTATAAGAAAACAAATAAAATAGAAATAAAATAATCTAAAAAGATAAAAATGTTACATTCAAAAGAGATAATCTTTATCAAAGCAATGACAGTTTCAGTAACTCAAGGCAAATAATAACCTAAGTTAAGAAAACGTAAAGAAGAGATTCCAAGAGAAATAAAACATAAAAATATATAAATGAAGAACAATATTAATTTCATTACCAACGTATTATTGAATGAACCATAAGATAATATCTAAAAACAGCATAAAACCCTGTTGTAAAACAAGTTTTAGCCCGTCATTAAAACAGATCATTGGTAGATAGTTTAAATTACATAAATACGTGTATAATAAAAGCGTGTTCAACATTATATTCAGCACAAGTGCAACTTATACATATATAAAGCAGTAACATCATTCCAGCAATATTGCTAAACAAACGCACACCGAGTACCAAGTACCAAGTACCCAGTACCCAATACCCACTATCCAGTACTATACGCGCAACTGCAATCTTGATAATTATTCGAATCATATGGACATGTTACTGGGATCAGGTGAATTCTATAATCTTTATGGGATATCTGCACAAGGGCGAAAATTTCACATGCGACAATGTAATATATTAGATACAGATGTCTTACATTCAACAAAAAAAGACTACATAACTTACACTGTGCTTCGTTTTACTTATTTCACAGTCTTACCAACTTTTGTTATATTAAAAAAAGAAATGATTGATGTTTCACACTTTTATTGTCAAATACAGATCAAAATATTGTAAAACTGATTCAAGATAACTCTAAATAAGACGCCATAAGAACAGAAATTATACAAAAGACACAAGAGATCGATTAAACTCAAACAGGGAGCGATTAAAGTTGATTAAAGACCGATTAAAGTCGATTAAAGACCGATTAATATTCGATTCATAATCTATTACAGACCTATTAAGATAAATTAAAGATCACTTAAATTCAATTATAGTGGATTAAAAGACCGATTAATAATTGATTAAAATTGATTTAAGATCGATTTAATAGACTAAAGACATATTTAAATAAATCAAGTAGCTTAGATTCTATAAAAATCAATTGAAGTCGATTAAAATAAATTAGAGACCGATTAAAGTTAAATAAAGACCAATTAAAGTCGATTAAAGACCGATTAATAATCGAATCATAATATATTTAAGACCTATTAAAGTAAATAAAAGATCGATTAAATTCGATTATTGTAGATTAAAAGACCGATTAATAATCATTTAAAGTTGACTAAAGATCAATTTAATAGATTAAAGACATTTCAAATGGAGCAGGTTGATAAAAAACGATTGGAGTCGATTAAAGTAAATTAGAGACCGATTAAACATGATTAAAGATCGATTAAAATTGATTAAAGACCGATTAGTAATCGATTCATGATCAATAAAGATCGATTAAATACCGGTTAATAATCGATTAAAGATCGATTTAATAGATTAAAAACTCGATAAAAAACTAATTAATTATCGATTATTCGAAAAAGTGGATTAAAGATCAATTAAATTCGATTAAAAACATATTAAAGTCGATTAAAGTTCGATTATTAAGCAATTGAAGATGGATTAAAGTCATTTAAAGACTGAATTAAGTAGGTTTAAGACAAATAAAGTCCTTTTAAGACAGATGAGTCAGTTAAGGATCAATTAAAGTCAGTTAAAGACTGATTAAAAACCGACCAAAATTGGCTTAAGATCAGTAAAAATGCAATGAAGGCAGATATTATAATTAAAAACTAAGCAAAGATACGTTTTAAAATTTTTAAAGTGATTCAAAATTTTTTAAAGACAGATTAATAAAGAGTTTTAAAAAATCTTAGAAATATGAATAAAAAGATAGCTAAGCCACAAAATATCGCTCATAAAAATAGTAAAGCGCCGGTCAAAATTGATTTAAAATCAATTAAATAATTGATCCTAAGAAATGAAAAAGATCTTTTTAATAATCGCTTCAGTTTAACTAGAAAATAAGAAGTAAGTATATTTTGTTTTGGTCTAGTAAAAACAAATGATAGTATATAAAATAGAAAAAACAATTGCCGCAAACTATCAGCAAAGCGTGAATAAAATTACAAAAGACAAGTAATAGCTGTGCCTTTTTTCCTTATGAATGAATAAACAAAAATGTCCCGTTGGCAAAAATGTAATCATCATTATATTTCCCACTTCTGAATAAAATTTTCAAAACATTTCCTTTGTACAAAACTAGCAATTAAGTAATTTATTAAAACATCACATAAAAACACTATTTACACTGTCAGAAATGATTTTTATGCGAATAACTTTAAGATATATTTTATCCTAGTTGTTAGTTAAAGATTATTTTTCCTTGAACCAACAATTTAAATCAATTAATTTATAAACAACCAATCAATTTACATGAAAACAAATATAATATATTGTTCCAAAGCGAAAGAATTTTGCAATATCAGTACCATGAATAATTTTAAACTGTTTATTTTACATTGAATCTTCATTTTATTGTTTTTGTATGTCAGTCTGGTTTTCACGTAATTATTCTACTAAATTACATACATAACCTTACATTTTGCATACATTAACGCGTGCGCTTGGTGACATTGAATTTATTAAGATGGTTATATTGTTTATTTGTACTCAATGCACTTGCATTTCTTTACCATGTATCAGGATTCTTTATTTTATCGTATTCTTTGTTATTTACAATGTTTTAAACTTTATTACATTTTAAAAAATTATTATCATTGACAAATTCAAAAAAAAAAAAATTAAATTTGGGGACTGTCTGGGACTGTTTAGGACTTTTCGTCAATTATAAACAAGCAATTTCAAAGATATGTATTTTGGATAGTCATCTAGGTAAAATATAAAAGTCTTCAAATGCAAATTTCCTACTTTTGAAGTTATTATTTCAAATATCGATTAAGGTAATTGAAATAATAAAAAATAAATGAATGTGATAGACTTATAAAATCATATGTTTGGAGAAGAAATCTCAAAGTTACATCCAAAATCAGTTTTGAGCCTATTTAACCCTGGGCCTTAAGGAAGCCTCGCACTAGAGTTACTCTTGAAGCTAAGCTATAAACATATATCAATTTTGACATTTATAAAGTTGGGACTTTAAATAAAACATAAATGTGTAGAAAATAAATAAAGCACCATTTTCATTTTTCCGTATTCTCAAAAAAACTTTTTCTCAAATATTTGTATTAAAATTAGTTTAAGAATTTATCCCACAAATGCTGGATAACATTTAAATTTGAGGACTGTCCAGGAAAATATAGAGAAACTATTCTTTTGCAACCATGGATATGTATTTTGGATTATTATATTCGTAAAATATCTCAATTTTGACTATTAGTAATCAATTCATGATCAATACTGACTGATTAAAGTGGATTAAGGACCGATTAAATTCCTATTAATGATGGATTAAAGCCAATTTAATAGGTTACAGACATATTAAAATGAAGTAAAGAGCTTAAACTCGATAAAAGACTTATTGATAATCGATAAATGATTGATTAAATCCCGATAAAAGTAGAATAAAAGACCAATTAAATTCGATTAAAGATCAATTAAGGTCAATTATTAATTGACTAAAGAAGGATTAAAGTCGATTATAGATCGATTTAAGTTGGTTAAAAATAAATAATAGTTGGTTTAACCGATTAGTCGATTGAGAATTGATTAAAGTCGGTTAAAGACTGATTAAAAACTGATCAAAATTGACCTTAGTTTGGTAAAATATAGTTTTGAGCCTATTTATTCAAATAAAACCCGTAGCCTTAAGGAGACCACGCATTAAAGTTACTGTTCGAAGTTAATCTTTCTAAAAAAACTATCGAATATACCTATAGCTATTCCTCAAATATTTGTAGTAAAATTAATACAACACCAATTTCTTTATCCTTCTCACCAAAAACTTATACAATGTATAGTTAGACATGCAACTTAAGAGTTCCCATAAGTAATTATTTAAAAACTTAACAGCATCTGAATTTTTAACTTAAGCTTACGTTGAAGAAAAGAACTGCTAAAAGGAAACCTATTACCGTGTTATCTAGACAATCTTGACAATATTTTAATAAAGTAATAAACATCCCTTCTTAAATACAACCTGAAAAAATAAAAAATCCAAACATACAAGCGTTTAAACAAAACAAAATATTACAAATAATTGTTGATGGTAAAAGTAATCCAAGTACCTAACTCGTTGAATTATCTTTACAGCTTCGCTGTAATAACTTATTACTAGGCTACCGGTTAGTGTATGTACTAGTCTATTTATGTTCATCGCATAGGCAGGTGGACATATTGCTGTTAACACTAACTTGTAACCGTCAGTCAAAGAACTACCCACTCTGATGTATTCAGAAAAAGTTTCAAGTAGTAAAGTTTTAGGTTGAATAGTGATTATCATGCTTGTCGCAAGCATGGCACGAGACTTAACTTATGTGGAACTTGTACAGAATTTTTAAAATCCTTTTTTTTTTTCTTTGTAGCTTTACTATCTTTAATATAAAATTTAAATTAGTTGCTTTATATTTTTCTTACGAAGGTTTTACTAAGATGAAGATGATACATAACCTTTTTTTACTTCGTTTATTTCGCAGTTAATTACGCGTAAAGTTATTTTATTTTGTTCTTTCGAACGGATTAAGTGTTTTCAAGTTTTAATTATTTAGAATTTATAATTTTTTTTTATTGTAAATTGCATATTTGCTGCTATTACAAGTTGTTATCGTCAAGGGTGCCGTAAATCCACTCAAATATTTATTGTATTATTCATAAGTTTAGCTGTTGCCCGCAGTCTTCGACAAGAATTAAAAATAAAATACTATTTTAAGAAATTTTGTAATGAACTATTAACTTTATTTTATTTTGGCTGCTGGATGCAGTCATTAGGAAAAATAATATATGAAATAAACTTTTGTATTTATTTAATAATATATAAGTTTGGCTGATGTGTGCAGCTATCATCAAAAGTTTTAAAATAACAGATATGTAAGAAGTTTTGTAATATTTTGAAACAATTTGATATTATAATTGCTATATTTACATAAAGAAAAGGTTGGCTGCTGTATGCAGTCTTCGTTTTTATAAATATTGTGATAATCTGTAATACTTTCTTTTTAATATTCCAATTTTTTGGCTGCTAAATGCAGTCATTATATAAAAAAACTTATGAAATAAATTCTCATATTTAATATTTAATTTATAAGTTTGGCTGCTACGCGCAGCTTTCATCAAAGATTTTACAAAACATGCTACATTTATAACACAAGGTTGGCTGCTGCATGCACTCTTAGTTTTACCAAACTTTGTAAAAGTTTTTTTTTTTTTGCTAAACTATTATTTTATGAAAACTTTGGCTGCTACGCGCAGTGTTCATCAAAATTTTCACCTTTTAGAAGTTATACGTTACATGGTAATATACACTTCACATTACCTTATTAAACACTAGTGTATAACAATATTACACAGTTGCGCACAAGAATAGTATGAAACCGCTCCATTATATGCCTATAACAGCGTTCGAAGCTGCTTCATGCAGTGATCATCCAACAATAACATTAAAAATGTATATAAATTGTAGGCTGCTATCTGCAGTGATCAGTAAATAATTAACAGACCGAAGATATGGATGTTATAATTTAATTAAACGACCCAAAAAAATAAAATACTTTTAATCAGTAATAAATTTTCTCTAAAAAAATAAAATAATAACTTGAGCACAATCAACACATAAATATTAATGCCTTCCGATAAATAATTATACAGTTAAGTGAAACATGGATGTCACAATGAGGGGTGAACAAACTACCATATTCACAAACATCAAATAGGCAGATAATTAATAATTACAATTTAACTATCACCATAGGGGTATTGATATTTGCCGTTATATAAGCTAGATAGACGTTTATTTCACCGAAATTATACTAATTAGAAAATTAGGCTATATTACTAAACAGGTTTTTATTTTATTTTAATGTTTCAATGAAAAAATGTATTTGTTAACATGAAAATCAATTGACAGATAGTGTTATTCATTTGTTTGCTGATTTCTTCGATTGTTTTAATTTCATGGCTACTAATATTCTTGATAAATCTGATTTTCTTAACCATTTACATACATATATTAAAAATACGTTAATGTAAGAAAAACAGTTTGATAGAATTAATTTGCTCAAATTTCATTCCCAACCTATTAAATTTGATTTTCTTAAATTT
This sequence comes from Pogonus chalceus, assembly GCA_002278615.1. Lineage (NCBI taxonomy): Eukaryota > Metazoa > Arthropoda > Insecta > Coleoptera > Carabidae > Pogonus > Pogonus chalceus. The sequence continues at coordinate 35,404 of NEEE01001399.1, forward strand.
ATATATTAGATTTGATAAATAAATAATGTTTTACAATTAATTTGACAGATCAAGCGTTATTCAATTGTTTGTTGTATTTTTCGTTTGTTTTAATACATATTAAACATTATTCACTTGTTTAAATTTGATAGCCAACTTATTAAATTTGAGTTTATTCAATTTTTTTGGAAATTTTTCTCAAATATCTATTGTTATTATTGCCTCAACTATGTATATTTAATTATTAAATTTAAGTTTGAAATAAATAAAATTTGTTTTAATTTCATGGCTTTCATTATTAAACTTATAAAAATATACATATTTATTTTATTCTTCACTCATATAGTAAATAAATAAATAATTTATATTTTATATTTTAACTTCTTAATAATAACATCTTTATAAAGTACTTTGACAGATCAAATTTTGTTTATTTGTTAATTGTTTGTTTAATTTCCTAGGCAATTGTTATTATATTTATTATTTTATTTATATAAATAATTTAGACATAATTTTAATTGATTTCAATCAAAATCTAAGTTCAGAAACATTTCATTCAAAACAAACACAATCATAATAACATTGTCTAAATACATCTTGTAAAGTAAGAAAAAAAAGGATGAATTTTTATCAAGACGAACGCCACTGGTTGTCACGAGCCGAGCACACGACAAACGTTATCAGGTTGGCGTTAGACACGTGAGCAGTTGGATACAGCAGGCCGCCAGTGACGGCGATACGCGGTGAGCAGAAAGGGGTACAAATACTCAATGTACAGCCGGCTGGTTTTGCGTCTAAGATGCGGGCATAGCCGTTTGTAATACAGCGACTATCCGCTGTAGGTGCATGCATTATATCATCGAAACGTCGACATCGTTTGTGAGACCTCTTTCACTATTTACTGAACGACTATTTGATGGATATTATTCTTTGTTTTCGCGGAATCATACATTTTTAACAAAAACTTTCAATTTTATCGGAAATAAAACACAAAATCATGTTTTAATTGTATACTCGGCTAATAAACGAGGAAAATATATCAGAAAACATCCTGTCTTTAGTTATTTCCAATCCCATTAAAGGAAATAGGAAATTTATTCAATATGTCGAAGATCTGAATTTATTATCTCTCAAATAGATATTAGCAGATATTAAACAAAATTCTAAGCTTAATATAACAAAAAACTAGTAGAATTAATATAAATATTTCTTGTTTCAAATCGTTAAAATATTTTTGACGTTTCTTGTACGAAAATGTAGCTCTCAATTGTTTATAATTTGTTTTAATTCCAGGGCTATCACTATTAAGAGGGTATTTTTTATATTTAATTTATTCTCTATTCATAATTTCAGCTTTTTTTCCTGATTCAAAAGCTTTAAAAGCTTTTAAAGTTATAACCTCTCCAAATAAATATTTATTGCTTAAAATATTCTGAATTTAAAAAAACTATTAAATATGAAAAGAAGAAAATGTCTGTTTTTTGTTTAAAAGACAACAAGTTTTCTCGAAAATATTTATCAAATAGGTAACTGTCAAAATAATAAAACAAAAGCACATCTATCATACTTAGCTTTCAACAAAAACTTGAAATCATTTTGTAGCGTCATTCAATTTTCTATAAAAATAAACAATTTAAAAAATATATAAATCAATTACACTGAATCCAAAAAAATCTCGTTAAAACTTGCACCGCGTGCATAAGTTGAAAGCAACAATATTTAATAATTGCAACGTGACTTTTTTTAACGTTTTTTTTTTTTGTTATAATTTCCAATGAAGCCGCCGGCTTTATTTTATATATTTTTTGTTCGTTTTACGAATTTTTTCTTCTAATTATGTTCATTATACTTGCAATCAATGTGTGCTTGTAAGGCGTGCGCACTTGAGATGTTTAATTATATTTATTGATTGAAGATGAAAATTATTATTGTAAAATACGCGAGTATATTTAATTTAATTATTGTTTTGTTGTGAGTTTAACCTTAAAATTTATTTCATTGTTTTATTGAAACACTTTTGAAGCTGTTGTTTTTATAATAGCCTTATTTATTTTTGGAGTTTTTCCAAAGAAACTTGAGACCGTGTGGAAAAAAATTATCTATTCACAATAGCTATTTGTGTATTAAGAGCGCAAAGGGGGACACTGTCGATTTTGAGAGAATGTCCATTTGCTCTAGAGCGGTAAAGTAACATTTTGCGTTGGCAAAAGGGAGCGCAAATACCTATTTTGTATAGCGACTGTAGAAAAAATATTTATTTTGTTATTTTTGAATTCAAATTTAAAGTATTTAAACTACAACTTTTGAGACAGGTATGTCCGATTTTCAGTGAGAGCCAATGCAACCATTTTATAGACAATATTTAACGGGTTACACCACCTTGAGTTTTTCAAAATTGTTTTTTAACTAGATTAATTGTTTATACTTTTAAGAATGTTTTAAACGTTTAATCATTTCAAAATTCAAACTATTTCCGAAGTTATAGCAATTAGAATGAATATTTGGTTTTAAGACGCTGACGCTGTATTGTTTTTTCTTTTGCGTTTGAATTGAAACTACTTTTCTCAAATTGGTGTACAAGATGTACTTAACTGATTTTGTTCAAATTTACAACACGTATTCTTTATCACATTATCTAAGCCGTGACGCAGGATTTTTTTGATTGGGTGCTATGTTCGTAATTTATAAATTTTTTAAACTCAAAATTTCCGAGTTTTTTCTTTTCAAACAGCTGTCATTTCCACAAAAACAAATTAAAATTTTTATCCCTACGTTATGACTTAGCTATAATCTTTCTAAATAAGAAAAATAAAAATTTTGTTTTTTCAAACGATGCCTGACAGAGAAAATAAGTAGAACATCAGCAAGGATTTTTTTGCATTTGTTTTGACTAATAGATACAAGTTCTAGTTTTCTCAAAATCATGTTACAAACTAATATAAAAGCTTCAAAACGATTAATGTCAAATATATCGTCAAAATATCGACACCATATTTCTATCTTAACGCAATTGTTTTCATGGCTTTCTCTTAAAAACATTTAAAAAAATGAACAGAGAAACAAATGAACTAAAATACTATAAATTAATCTACTACAAAATGAAAAAAATATATATTTCATTACGTGAAAAAACAAAAACAATAAAAAAGAAAGTGTCATATATCTTTTCTTTCACAAGATGAATATTTACTGCAATTTAATAAAGCATGTTCCAGAATAACATGGCGTCACAGAGTGCATAATAATTACGTACAAAACGTGAAACGTAAAAACATTGAAACGTGATTTATTCGTAAATTTGCGCATGCGTGTTATTTTGACATATGCGCGTAAATACACCAAGCGCATCATATATATATTTACGTGTTTTGAATGTTAAAGAAATTAATTATCGATTGAAAGTAATGACTTAACCTTGAAAAAAACGATTAACAATGATTTTTTTTTATTACACGAACCATCATTTTAATATATTTTATAGATATATAAGGCAGTTTGTGTGAAAATTATCGCTATTAAATACATTTTTTTTATTATTATTTTAAAATATTTAGCGCTAAAGGATGTTTTATTTGTAGCAATTTTCTTCAATTTTTATCTATATAATTATGAAAAATTGATTGTAATTTGATGTTTTCACCTACAAGAATAGCAATTAATATTCGTAAAAAATTTAATGTTAGTCGGTGTTAACATAAAAAGAAAATAATACTTTGTTGCTGTGATAATCGCAATTTTGCATAATAAATGTATAAATATTTATGTTTAGCACTTCATATTATAATAAAACAATTGAAAAATGTATCAAAACAACTAGATTAACGAAATTCTTTTGTTTATTAAACAAATGAAGAATGACAGTTGATGTATTTATAAAAAAAATACAAACACATTAAATATATAGTTTCTCATAATCGGAAGTTTTTACAGTTTATCTATTTGTTTCTTATCTTTGCTCTTGATGACAGCGTGACAGTAATGTTATAGCTAGGCAACGTAGAATTACTGACACATATAACACAAGAAATTGAATTGCTACAAGATTTAATTTAAATAAATAATCTTTATGATAAAAGGTTTAAAAACTGAATGAAGGGTTAAAAGAAAGAGCAATTCTTGTGCAACTCAATAAATTAACATCAATATCATTGGTAAACTTCACGGTGCATACAAAATATACTTTGATAAGCCTGTATGTGTCATTTTCCAAAATTAAGAAGCCAGAAACATTTAAAGAACTCTTACTACTGGAGAATCCGGATCATTTTCGTAATTTAATGTGGAAAGAAATTTAAGAAAAAGATTGAATTTAACCCCAATCCCGAGCAAAGCTCGGTTATCTATAAATTAATTTATAAACTTATGTCAAAAATAAATAAATAAACAAATGCAATACCATTAAACAAAAGCTTACTCTGTTTTATATTTAAACAAATGAATAAAACAAAAGATGAAACAAATAACAAAACAGTTCTATCAAATAAATAACACGAAAAATCAAAATAAATAACTCATAATAATTTATAACTGTGCAAAAATGAAATTTTCCCACATAAATAATTCCATAAACACTGACATTTTATTTACAAATTTTATATGAAAAATGTATTTACATTAAAATTTATGTATTAATCCTTGAAACAAAGATATTACCCATTATTTTATTTTATTAATTATTATTATTCCTCAAATTCATTTATCAACGGTAGCTGTGACATTTACTGTTAAAATATAAACAAAAAAACATCGCAAGAACATGGTGCATTTTAATAATTCTTCGAAATTATAAAATAAAATTATATTTTACAAACTAAATAACAAAAAAACGTTTAGTTTCTGTTGAAAACGTTGGAAATTGATAAATTATTTAATTAAAAAACTACATGGACACTTGTTTGCAATCATTTGTTTTTATTTTGAACAAATTTTTACGCATACCTTTAAATCTCTGTTTGTTAACAAACTGCAGTTTTATTTTAATCATTAATTAGTGATAAAATAAATACGTTAACGATAAAAAGTATTTACAGGTCATATATAACCTTACATTTCAACAATGTTGATACATTTGAAGTCTAAAATCTAAATAAAATTTATAAAGCAAGTTTCGAAAATAACTGAGTTATTTATTACTTACCAAATAATTAATGTTTTTTAAGGAAAGATTTTTAATATTTTTAAGATTAAATATGTGTTAAAATAAAGGTATAGCCATATTTCAAGTTTTTTATTTGATTTTAAGACAAATTTGTTTATATTTAAAAGTATTTAACGTAATAAATTTTATGCATTTTCTGAGATTTTTATTTAAATTTAGTTTTTATAAGAAATTTGATACTAATTTTAGCTAATGAAGATATTATGTTTTTATTATTTTTTTATGAATTAATAAAATTTCAAATATGTACATTTATAAAGCTTTTAAAAGTGTTAATTCTCTATAAATATAATAAGGAAACTAATCGTTTTCAAAACAAATTTATATTTATAACATCTTTAACCTAAAAATTAAATTTTACATTATTAAAACAATCATTACACCATTCTAAAATTCAAACTATTTTCGTTATAGCAATTAGAATTAATATTCGGTTTTAAGTCGCTGACGATGTACTGTTTTTTCTTTTGCGTTTTTCTCGAAACCACTTTTTCAAAATTGGTGTACAAGATATCTCAAGATCTACTCTACCGATTTTGATCAAATTTACAAAACGTATTCTTTATTATATTATCTAANTAGAAATTTTTTAAACTCAAAATTTTAAAAAAGTTGTCATTTCTACAAAGAATTTTTTTTTTAAATTTCGCTACGTTACGTCTTAGCTATTACCTTTCTTAATAAGAAAAAAATTTTATTTTTATTTTTCAAACAATGCCTGATTCAAAAGGGAGTCCTACTTATTGGCTCATATTTCAGTCATTTTTTAATTTGATTTATTCCTAATTATTTTAAATTATTCTTATTTTTCCACGTACCAGAAGGGTGTAACCCCTTAAACAATAGAAAAACAGCTAAAATCATGCCTGAAAGCAATTCAAAACATGCACAGTGTATCTTATCGAAAAATTTGATATCTCCATCTTGCGATATATGAGAAATCGTTCCATAACCTGAAGCAAAACCTCGCACCTAATTTTTCTTCAATCTAATAAGCATATAAAAAGCTAACCTGTCTGTAAAATCATCACAAAAATAAAAACATAACGCGGTAAAATTTATTTTCAGTATCGTATCGCAAATTGCTGTTGAAAATTATCATATTTTATTATTTATAAGATCATTTCTACGCGTATTTCTGATACATATATAACAAAACTTTGACAGTTGTTGATCATTGAAGCAATAAAATGTAGTGTGCTTTAAAAACTGGATTTCATTTGTTTTTACAATATTTTATTGTAATTTAAATGTAATACAACCCTGTAGTATTTAATTTATATCAAATAATACAAATAAATATTAAATCTTTGTATAATTATATTCAGCGCGAACGATGCATTTAAAACATGAAACAAAAAATACAAGGCGGCTTTTTCTTAATACACACTTCATTTGTTTATTTATTTATTTGTTTTAGTTTCACGGCTTACTTATACGCTCTAACATAATTTTCGTTAATTATTTCCATGAATGATTTAATGACTTTACAAGTTGTTAATAATTACGTTGTATTTTATTTATATTTCCACACATTTGAAACATGAAAATATATTTTAGGTTAAGTTACTTAAATTAAATTAAAAGTATTTATAATATAACATGGAGAAATCTGTGAAGTTTACCGCTTTTCAATTGCACAAAAGTATACATATAAAAATTTTATAACTCTACGTTAATAAATATAATTACTTTTGTGCAAAAAATATGCCGCAAGGTAATAAGGTGTTACAGCAGCCGAACCCGTAGGCATATTACCAATCTCTCTATCTACATAGAACACTAGTGAACTTAAATTATTGATAAATATCAACGGAGAAATACAATACAATTTTTTTTATTAAATAAATATAATTTGTTTGTGATTTATATCGCGTAGGCGTAAAATATTTTTTATTTTATAAGTTAATGTTGTTTTTGTTGTTTATAGTATTGTTTAAACTATAAAATTATTTTATTTTTAAATGCCTGAAGCAATTTTAAAATTATTGATTGCTACTGAATTATTATTTTTATTTATACTTCCTGGTTTATAGATAAATTATCGTTGTAACTATTAAATATTTTAATGGTTGTATTATTTGTGGAATAAATCAAAACGCAGTCGTACCAAATTAAAAACGTAAATATAGCTATATAATTTAAACATGTATATTGTATATAAGAAGTTAAAAATTATCTAGCCGCTGTGTGCAGTGATCTATAAGCAAATTAAATAATTTTATAAAAAAAAATTCAAAATTTTAATTTTTCAATTGTTTGGCTGCTGCGTGCAGTGTTTTTTAAGCAATTTAAACATGTATCTTAAAATAATTAATAAAAAATATTTCTTTGATTTAATAATTTTTAAACAATTAACATAAAAGAATTTTTTAGTGTTACTATATATTTAAAAAAAAAATGTATTTGGCTGCTGCATGCAGTGTTCTATAGCCAATTTATTATTATTTTATTGAAAATATTTTCTCTTATACTATTTAATTTTTGTTTAATTTTCAATCATATATCAGTTTAAATTCTACGCAGCTATGTAGTATTATTATACACTAGTGTTTAATAAAGTAACATGAAGTTTATAATGCCTAATAACGCATAACATCAAAGTGGCTGCACCTAGCCGATATTTTTAATTATCAAAATACAAATCTGTCAAAGTTTCTTTTTAATTCAACTAAATTAATAATAACAGAGAAAATATATTCTGTAACATGTTTGGAATGGCTATTCTGCACTCGTGGAATCAAAACACTCTTCTAAGGCTTGTGTGATAAATTTAGTTATGCCTCATATCAAATTTATTACAGAACATGCTATTCTTATATTAATTTTCTTATAATAATTTAGTAATCATTTGGCTGCTGCATGCAGTGTTCAATTGATCAATAAAATATTTAATTAATTATTTTTTTAATTGTCAAAATATTGATTTTATTTTATTTTGTCTTAAAATTATAAACAATACTTCATATTTTTAAATTAATTTACATCAAATATTTAGTAAATTATTAACTGTTTGGCTGCTGAATGCAGTGTTTAAAAGACAAATTAAAGATATTATTACTTTAATATAATAAAAATAATGATAACAAAGGTTTATTTAGAATGTAATAAATTAGTAAATACATAAAATACACAATTCAAAAATAAAAGATATTGCTTAATATAAAAGGTACTTCTAGCAACAATCAAAATTCCTATCATTTATCGGAATAACATCAAACTAAACTCTTACCAGGTACGATACCATTATTCAGAGCAAATCATGTTACCCATAAAAAGCAAAATCGTTTTAATACAATAAACATTACCCATCATTTTTACTTTTAAAGTGATTACATATTTTTTACCGTCTCTATCTTGGTTCATTCTTCTATCTTATTGTTAGTAAATAACTCAACAATAAGTTGTATAGTGTACGCTTTGTTAGGAAACAGAGATAATTATATTAAATGCGCAAAAACATGGCAGAGATTTTCATGGATAAAATTGGTAAATTGTGTAATTATTTTGATTGGTAAATTGCTATAGCTCGAATAATTTTCATTATGGACTTTAAAATCATGTTAAAACAATGTTTATTTAAGAAAATTGCAGTATTACTAACCGATCTATCTAGGTTATACAATATCACTTTATATTTTTTTCATCCAATAATTACTAAGAAATAACAATATTTATAACTGAAATATATTTTATTTGGTAAATATATTTATTTTCATAGATAACTAGATGAAATTCTCAAAAAAATAAATGAAAAATATGTTGCTTCTGGAAAGTTCTATTCTTGATGTCCCATGTTTTCCTGAAACAAATGAAGATATTAGTAAAATGTTCATTGATTTTAAAACTTGTTTATTTCAGCACTACTAAGTAGTTGTATTTTAAAGTTTTTGAATGCGCTAACAATTAGTAAAATTAGACCCTCGGTATCAATAGATAATTATCTGACCTTTTTATTTATGTTTGTGTCAAAAAGAAGGAAGATTTTGACCTTTTTATTTTAGCGTCAGTAGGCAAAAAGGGTTTGTTTATTTACTTTCGGGTCAGCAGGTAGAAATAATTTGACCTTTTTATTTTAGCGCCATTAGGTAAAAAAGGGTTTGTTTATTTACTTTTGGGTCAACAGGTAAAAAGAATTTGACCCTTTTTATTTTAGAGTCAGCAGGTAAAAAGGGTTTGTTTATTTATTTTTGGGACAGGAGGTAGAAAAAAATTGACTTCTTTTTTTAAAGCCAGCAGGTAAAAAGTGTTTATTTATTTATGTTTGAGAAAACAGGTAGAAAGAATTTGTCCTTATTATTTTAGCGCTTACAAGTAGGCAAGTATGGTTTGTTTATGTTTATGTCTGCAGGTAGAAGAATTTGATCTATATATTTAAGCGTCTACAGGTAGAAGAATCTGGCCTATTTATTTTATCGCCTGCAGGTCAATTAACGAATATTTTGAATTTATATAATTTTTTTTTTTTTTCAATTTTAAACTAAATATTAATTTGGTGCTTTATATATTATCTTTTAAATGCCTCGTTTTATTTGAAGATATTATAAGAGTATCGTGTCGTGGATGCATTAATTTTATAGCTTTTAGGAAAATATATTTTCTTGCAGTGTAAATTTAAATAGAAATTGACATTTGTATTCAAAAATAAATGAATTTATTAAAACAAAAATGAAACCGCTGAAAAGCACACTTAGATGTAATAATCCAAATGAAAAACAAAAGACAAAACATAACTATAAAATAAAGACATATAAACTACTGTAAAGACATACTTTAAAAATTTCATATTTTTATTTGTAATATTAAACACAAACCTATATTAATAGCAATAAAAAAGAAGTGATTTTTATTAATTCTTCACTATAAATAAATACATAAAAACAGCACGATATCAGAAATACTGATAATAAATGTACAGTACAGATTTATTCAGCGGCAACAAAACAGTGGGGAGGCTGGCAACATGTTCAAAATGAATTTCATATACATGCAATTATGTTTTATTTAAGTAGTTACCAATTTATTTTGTTAAAATTGCTTTTTTTGTAAATTATTTAACAAGATTATTAACGTGAAAATTTATAAAGATATCAAATTTCTAACAGCATCATTTTACTCAAATTTGAGCTTTTTATAGCGATATTTCTAAAATAGAAAATATGGTAACCTTAAAATTAGTGATTCATCGGTCTCCACATGAGCCCGAATGCCTTGTACAATTCAAAATCAAAGACACATCTGTAGATACAGGTACAGTGTGACTTGACTTTATACCGCCAGAAGAAGTAACATGCGACAACGATTCTACACCGCATAAATTTTACCGAAGAAGAGAACATTTTAACATTGTAGGTGATTAGTTTAAGTATAAGATGGGAATTCTACTAAAGATGTGCGAAAAGTGGATAAGTACGTGTTGGGTAGTTGTTTGCGTGTTGCAAATTGTGGTAAATAAATGCGAATGCTGTTTGCTGAGTATGTTCCGAAGTGATGAATACGATTGTAAAAGCTATTCATAAACTTGGGATTAAACTGTTATCTTTTCAATGTTGCTTTGTATTTGTATAGTTCATTTACTGTTTTGAACCATTTCGCTTCGTCAGTATTATTCACATGCAATCTTACGTTACAAATTTTTGGTTATGTTTGAAACAAATTTTACAAACAAATCCCAATTATTTTGTGAATATTTCGGGAATTAAAATAGATATCTAGTTGAAATTTTGAAAATACAAATTTTTTTTCTCTATAAATTTATTTATAAGACTTTTAAGTTAAAATTTTTTAAGTAGTTTTTTTTTGGAGAATATCTCTGCAACTAATATGAATATAGAGCAAAATTTTTGAAAATAGACGTTTTATTATATTATTTATCAAGAAATATACAATAGTTATTTACATATC
>NEEE01001399.1:49837-61020 GCA_002278615.1 Pogonus chalceus
CAGCTTTTATATTACACTAAATATAAAATCGCCATATTGGCTTTCATTTGTTTTTTAAGACCTGCAAACTTACTTGAAAATAATTCAAAAACAATTAAAAAATAAGATATGTAATTCATAATTAGAAGCTCTATTCAAATCGATCAACGTAACGGAAAGTGTAACGCATAATTTCTTACTTTACTCTACCGAGTCTGTTGCTTGATATATTATTACTAACAATAAGAGAAAATTAAAATATTTTTAACCTATATTATGTTGAAAAAACCGGACAGACACACATTTTTCAAAATAAAGTGTGTATACTTCCGTTTCTTTTTCCGTTATATTTTTATTTATAACTTAAATAATTCTGTACTTCGAACAATTATTTTAATGTTAATATAAAATTTAAAATAGATTACAAATAAACGAATTTACTTCCGTTTCACATTTCGTTACACTTTAATTTATAACTTCAACAATTTTATTTTAAGAACAGCCATTAAAATCATAAAAACGAAATATCTAAAAAATAAGTAATAATCAAATTTAACATACATTTATAAAAAGTATAGTAGTTTATTTCCGTTTCACTTTTCGTTATACTCTATTAAACAATTCAAACAATCGTGTTCTAATAAATTTAATTTATTGTTAATTGCTAATAAAAATTATTATTATTAATTATAACATACCTTTTTTTTTTCGTTACGCTTTTCGTTATTTTCTGATAATTTTCATTTCTTATTTTAGTTTAAATTTATTTTCGTTTCACTTTTCGTTACATTCGGCTGTCTAACACTTTTGTGTTTTAAGTTAAACATATTAATTATTATTTCTGACAATCTTTATATCTCATTGTAGTTTTAGTTTATTTCCGTTTCACTTTTCGTTACATCCGACTATCTAACTGACACTTTAGTGTTTTAAGTGTAACATTTTAATTGTTATTAATGTTTTCATATATCAATAATACAAGAGTTTACGTTCGTTTCACTTTTCGTTACATTCAAATATATAATAAAAGAAAAATAAATAAATTAAATGAACATTAAACAATAAAGTTTCAATAAATATTCGTTATGTTAATCTATAAAATTATAAATAGCCTGTACGATTGCGCGTGCTAATACGTACTAAATTCATATGTATTACACATAGGTACTAAAAATGATTTACTTAGAAATGGCTCCATTAAAAATGTCACTTGAAATGAATTCTATTAATATGCAGATACTGTACAACTGTGCATCATAATTAAATAAAAACCACTGCACTATATATTCTATAGATACAATTCAATGTATTCTACTATCACACAAATTTAATTAAAAACATAAAAAATTTCAATTACTTTGATATATGAACAATATTAAATGTTTATTACACTATTCTATACATCATCATTTTTTTTCTGTAATTAATTAATTCAGGAATAATAAAAGGTATTTTATTTCTTACTTTGATTCGTTACTTAAAAGAATTTAGTACTTAAATCAAAACGTAACATCTTTAAGTTATAAATTTTGAAGTCGCTTTTATTGCTGAACGTCTTGAGAACTTTAAACTCAGTTAAGGGGGGATCCCACTCCGAGGATTTAAAAAAATCGATGTTTTTACATAAATCTTTTTCTTATTCTGTCTTGAATGACCCTCTGAAAGGGTTTATTGATATTCAAAGTCATTGCAAAGATACAAGAAGAATTGTGAAGGCCGTACAATACGTTAAATACAGTACCGAAAACTTTAAACTCGTTTTTCTCGAAACCAAATTTTCAAACTGGAAGCTACGCGATAGCCAATCTTATATAGTTTAAGGAAATCTAAACGATTTTGTCCTTCCTTGTTTAAGGACTGATCGCGACTGGTACTCATAGAAGTGCATTTGTTTAGAAGTGTCTGACGCCGAAGTCAACCACGGCTCCAAATATTAATATTTTTACTTCAATAATTAAAATACATGCAACAATATAGTCAAAAACTCCAAATGATTCGATTGTTATTTAACATTTTAAAAAATTCTTGAGTATCGCTGTTTTTTAGAGCTACGTTAATATTAGAGACGAGTTGCGCCTCAATTTTTTTTTGTTATTTTTATTTGAAGAAATAATTCGAAAGCTTAAGAGTTTTGAGACGCAATTAATACAAAAATTATTTATTTTTTATATCAAGACACATTATCTTCAAATTAGGAAACTATTTCTTGACAAAGTCAAAGTTTGGCGCAAGATCAAGCAATAAGAAATACAGCAGTTCTATCATCTGTCTGTGTGTTTATCTCTTCATTTTAGGTTTCATTATACATAGGCACATTATTTTTGGATAAAATCAAAACAATTTTATGATACAAATCTTAGTTATACATAAAAAAAAATCAAAAAGTTTAGTGAAATCAAAAAATCAGTATTTTTCGACGAAAAAAGCTATCCATACGTGTTAGGGCGCACTGGTTACGAGTGATTTAAATTTAATAATTCGGGCAACAAATTATAAGGTACAAGTATAAATAAGTGCCAGTTTGTGATAGCGGAAGGTTTCAATCGTTTTGAAGTACAATTGTGCTGTAAGATTATTAATCAACAAATCTAAAATATTTCATGTAGAAACAAAACAAAATTCTATCAAATTAATAAAACATATAAGATTAAATACTCCAAATAACTTTAAAACAAATAAATATCACATTTTAAAACGCTATAAATTCCAATTTAAGCAAAGCAGTCAATAAAAGCCTCAACTCGGTTAAGAGGCGGCCGACTGGCCGGTCGGCCGGCCGGCCAACCTAGCATTCTGCTGTGTGGTTGATATTCTCATGAAAATCGCGGTGTTTTATCTCATGCACGGCATTTAGTTTCACATGGCTTACAACGACAAGATATTTTATGTGCTGTGCTTGCCTTAGCTAATTTGTTACTGTAAACAAGATTGTTCATTTCACATTATGTCGATTGCTGAAAATAATTAGTTGTCGTTATGTCAGGAGATTTATAACCTGCTAAAAGACTTTGTTGCATTCTATGTTTCTTTTGGATAATGTACATTTATATTTAAATTTTTGTTTACTGTGCAATCAATCAATTATTATTATTTTTTAAATATTTCTAACACATTTTTTTGTAACATAACCACATATTTATAGCAGAATTATTCAGTAGGCTTTAAAACAAAATAGGTTGATTGCCTTTTGTTTAAAATTAGTTTGATATATGTATGTCTTTACGCTCTTCGAAGACAAATAATACTTTTTGTAGTTCTTTTAATAAAAATATGTAATTTAAGACTTTTAAAGACCTCAAAGACCTTTCTAAGATATCTTCGCAAATATTGTAAATTATGAAAAGACCACGCACAAAGTAACTCGAATTATCATGCTCGAAAAATCAAATAAGATTTAATTTTAAGGCACACTTAGAAGTTTATAACCCTTTACGGACTAACTACGAGTTATCTCAGGTTGAACTGTAAATACTAAAAAGAGCACGTTCGACAAAATTCGGAATATCGTACATTTTATGTTACCCGAAAAAAAATATTTAGATTTTATGTCAAATTATTTTAAAAAATCGTTTTAAAACCAGGTAAAAGTTATCCCGGATATTACTTTAATCTTAAAAAACCTATAACTACGAGTTATCTCAGGTATAACTGTAAAGTCTAAAAAGACCACATACGAGATAACTCGGGCTATTGTACAACTTAAATTTAATTTTAAAACACACATATAATGTTTTTATTCTTTAAGAACTAGGTACGAGTTATCTCTGGTAATAATAATGTTAAGTTTAAAAAGACCATGCCCGGGACAACTTGGAGAAACGTTATTTTTTTTATCTTGTGTGGCTTTTAAGCGTAAATACTTAATTAAAATAATAAATATAACCCTCTTTTGGGCATTATTAGATAAAATACTACTTCAGTTTTTTAAGTCGGATTACCTATGAAACATGCTTTAACTCGTAACTATTATTTTAACAATCGAAAAAGCTATTAGAATAATAAGTTGCATGTCAAAAAAGTGTGGTTATATTTTCCGATGTATTATAATAAATAAAAGCATATTAAACTCGAAATTTAATGAATTTATATAGAATATTTTAGAAAATAGAAATAAATCAAGACATTTTTAAAAGTGTTAGCACAAAGCGACACCGAAGGTACAGGTCGGATACAGTAATTGACACAAATTAAAGTCCAGCGCGTGGCGATTCAAGGTGCAGATGCAACTATCATGTAATTTCTTTTTCTTTAGATTTCTTATATCTTTCCTTCTTTTTTTATATGACTTGTTAGAATATCTATATTATTTATCTTCTTCAAATGGTAGATAATATTTCATTCAATGGAGAAATCATTATTTTAAGCGGAAAATTTATAATTGACATCTCTGTTATATATTTCAATAGCTTCATGTATTTGAACGTTTGTTTTGAATTTTAATAGCTTCACCAATTATTCGAGCATTCCAGCTTGCGAAGCAAGCATATTATTTAATCAATTTTATTTTATGTTTCTTATATTCGTAAGATATGTTATATATTTCTAATTGTTGACAAAAAAACATTTTCAAATTATTATAAGCTTCACGTATTATTCGAGCGTTGCAGAGTTTATGGGATATGATTTTTATAGCTTCATGTTATTAATTAGACTTGTTTTGTCAAGTTCTCTTATAAATTTCTGGTCCATTGATAACGAATTACAGTTCTATTGAAATTTTCACTTTTTTATATAGCGTCACATATTATTCAAGCTTTTATCTTTTTCGTTGAAGGTCTTTTATAAAAATTATGGTTATTGGTAAGAATAAATAAAAAATGAATCCGTAAATATAAAATAAAAATTAAATTGCATCGAAGAAATGGAACAAAGTATAGAATCACGCAGTAAGTGAGTCCATTGACCGTCTCTGAAAGTCTGGAAGAAGAACCAAGTTGCAGATAGCGGTAGACAGAGAGAGTTATGATGCTGATGGTAGAAAGAGAAGGTGGCTGTTGACCATTGCCTTCCTCAACGCGGATTTCTTTGCCATGGTCAAGGCTGGTGCAGCCGGCCTCAGCAGCTTGCGAGCCACCGGTCACTACTTATAGTTACCGGTCACTTGGTCTCTTACACTCTTACTTTTATGCAGGCAGCGCGTGGCGGACCAATGATTCTGTGTGTGGTACAGCTGAAGGAAGTTGTCCATTTATTCAACATTTCTTTCAATTTTTCTTCCAGCGCTTCATTATTTACATACCCCGAAAATTTTTATTCTAATTTAGTTAAATTAACCATCGAAGAGCAATAAATGAGCTTAACTATACTATATATACAAATTTCAATCTATTTTGCCAATCTGTCAAACCAAATTTTGTAAGGTTATAATCTACATTGAAAAATAAAAAAAAAAGAAACTTTTAATATTCTTTCAACATAAGAAGGAATTTAATTAAAATGATAAAAAGATAAAATGATATACAATTAGTTGTCGAAGCAATGCAATAGATAAAGATCAATAATTTTTGTTTATACAAGTTACACATTAATAATCTAGATACATTATAAAGGAAAGAAAATTTCATTTATAGGTACCAAAGGTATATATCAGTAAGTATATCTTATCATTACCAAACACATTTGACGCATTTAGCCTTAAGGCTGTTGGTTTACACAGCATAAACTTGTTTTTAATAACTTACATAAAGTTTTATATTTTTTATCTGTTCAAATTACAAATGTTGTTGAAGAATTCTTAGTTGTTTATGAATATAAATACGGTAGCATTGCGAATAAGTAATAAATAAATACGTAAATAAAAGAATAAATAATTTTTCCGCAGGAACTAAAGAATAATTTATGCCTCTAGCATTTCTACAATTGATGTACATAAACTGGTTTTATTTTATGTAATGTTACGAAGAATATATTTATTTTATTATATTTACCTTCAACTATATTTTTATTCAGATAAACTCTTATTTTAAACATCTTTTTGACATTTTATAAAACATAACCCTACATTTTGAATATATTTATTCTTTACAACGTCAAACAACCAAGAATAACTTTTAAGCAACCTAAAGAGCAATTGATTTTTTTCAAAAACTAGTAAATATTTTTCAACGAAATAAAAAATTCAGCTTAAATGCAGGGTCATTCTCTCTAATAAAATAAAAAAATTGAAATAAATTAACAAATACGGCTGTAAATCAAATTATTATAAAAACATTCATCTAATTCAAACATGATATGTAACATCTATGATAGTCCTACAGACCTAGTGGTCCACTACAGATTCAAAGGATGTATCTTAAATAGCTACCAGCATCTTAGCATCCGTAGAAAATAGCAACTTGTCTAGACTAGTAACTAGACAAACTGCATACCTATAATGCTTGTTGAATCGAAAGTAGGTAATAAGATAAGTGAACGTGTCGCGAGATGATCGGAAGGAGATTTTCTAAGATGCAATTATTTCAGAAATATATATTACGTATAGTTTTCAATTTTCATTTATATTATTTATTTTTATAGCAATAACATAGTTGCCATGGATTTGAAACAAATGAAGTTTCATTTTATTTAGCTATAGTTTAATAGCGATAGCTATGAAATTTAAACAAAAAATATAAATGTTATAAATTAGCTTATTTGCCATGGAATTAAAACAAATGAAGTTTTAATTTATTTAGAAATAGTTTAATAGCAATATCTATGAAATTAAAACAAATGAAGATACCTGATTGCCATGCAACAAAACAAATGAATTATATTTATTTGTCAAAGTACTTTTTTAAAGTTAATAAGCATTGCTAATTTAGCCTACCTAATTATTTAATAACTAAAAACAATTTAACCTAAAAATAAATAAAAAATAAACAACTAAAGAAGTTTTGTTTTATGCCATCGTAGTCGTCGTTGTAATTGAAACATTTATGATGAATGCTAACATTAGAGAATGATGAATAGGACGGAAAGGTCCCTGTAATGAGTTGCATTTATATTGCGTTTTCAATCATTTATTGTTTTGTATTCTATTTGGATATTTATTTATGGATACTTATACTTTACTGATGTGTTTTGTGTTGTTCAATAAATGATGCAACGCGGCATTACTTGTTAGGAAGCTATTAAAACTTATGTTAGAAATTATTATATTTAATACGTTGTCATTTTATTCATTTGTTTTATA
This sequence comes from Pogonus chalceus, assembly GCA_002278615.1. NCBI lineage: Eukaryota > Metazoa > Arthropoda > Insecta > Coleoptera > Carabidae > Pogonus > Pogonus chalceus. Next base: position 56,991 of record NEEE01001399.1, read on the forward strand.
TTTTATAGTATTTCTCTATAATTTTAAACATAGTTAGCTGTTGTTGCAATATGTAGCATTTATTTTTACCTTGACTGTCAAAATATTGTAACTATTATTATTTTTATGATATTTAAGAGGCTTTATAAACAAATTATTTATTTCTTGTACTTAGACATATTATCTTTAGATTAAAAACTATTTGTTGACAAAAATTCTACTCAATTTTAAATTAAAATCAAAGTTTGGTGCCAGCTCTGTATTTATCTCTTCATTCTAAGTTTAATTATACATAAACACATTTTATTTGAATAAAAAATAAGTTTTTTCGACGGCAGACGCATGTAGTTAATTCGACGCCTGCGTCGCACCTGAAACAAATGCTATCTATGCGCCTGAGGACACACAAGATAAGAATAAACAATTTTATGACAGTTTGAAGGTTAAGTTGCATCCATATTTTAATAAAAAAATACTACTGATCAAGAAACCCTAATTGAAAAATATACAGAATACCAACTAAAAAAAATATAAAAAAACCTCCATCTATGTTTATTTTGTTTTCACAGTTGATATAATTTGAAATATACTTCCAAAAGTATATATTAAAATCGTATTACTTATTAAAAAAGAAAAACTACCATGTATGTCACTTAAAATATACGTAATTTGTAATAAATAAAGTGTAACATTATAAAAACAAGTTATTTCAGGATTCGCAGACAAAAGTATTATTATTAAATTATCAATGCAGTTTTTTTCAAGTTAGTTATATTTTTTAGAATCGTTTCGTAATTTACTTTAATGTATCAAAATTACAATTGTTGAGAAATTTTTAAAAATACAACAATATATACAATATAAAAATATTAAAAACGAAATAGTTTCTATTGTAATACCAACTGTACGACATGAAAAACATCATGTTCATTGTACAATCATAAATATAAGACAATAACTTCTTGGTTTGACATGCAGTGATGCCACAAGTTAATGATGTCACTGCAGACCAGCCAGCTGAAATTGACAATACTATTTATCATATTATTTCTTATTCATATTGTAAAAATATTTGCGTTTTTTATTTATTTTTTATGTTTTACTACCAGCAAACGCAAAATTTATTTTTAAAATATTTAATTTAAGTTGTCATATATAATATTTTGTCAGTTTTGAAGCTATAAATATGATTTTAAAATTTGAATTTAAAGTTTTTAGTTGCTTTAGTAGATTTGTACAAAATAATAACAAATCCTAGCTTTATATGTAAGCAATAAATACTTATATATAATATTTACTATTTTATAGGAATTAAAAACCAATTTAAGGAAATATTTATTATAAATATATTATTTGTTTTTCATATTGTAAATAAATAATTTAAAAAATTTCACTTAGGAATTATCAAAATTAATAAAGAAGCTTCTAAGAACTTACACTTGTACAAATATAAATTTAACCCTTTGATAATTTCGTAATTATTTTTTTTTTTTTGCATATTATTGTAGTTCAGAAATATTTTTTTTATAGAAATAAAAGTCATTGCTTATATATTAAGTTCTTTGAATATAAACTATTTTAGTTAAAGTATAAACAATTTATTTAGCTAAAAAAATATCTTATGTGTATTAATAAATTAATAAAATTTAAGACAATCAAGTAAGAATAGTCTCTAATTGATAGTAATAATCAAGAAATAAAACAAATGTCCCTGTACATTATCTTCACTTAACAAGAAAGCAATGATTTATTTTTATGATGCGAAGTCAGCAAAGAGTTTTCCATTAAACCAACATGGTAATTAGACAATCATGTAGCTTACTTCAGCTAATTAAACAACTTAAATATACTCCTTTAGAAGTCGTTAAGTCCAGTTAAAATAATACGTAAATTGTTACCATTAGGAACTAGATTTATAAATGCATTTAAATATTCTCTGAATACATAAAACCTGTTAATAACAAGTTACAATTTTAAATAATCCTGTTTTCAAATTATTTATATTGAAATGAAACAATTACAAAATATAACATATGTTTTAAGTTAATTGTAAATTACGCAGGTAATTTATCAAATAAATAATTAAAATTGTTATTTCAAAAACTAATTAACACATTCAAAAGAAAATCATATTTAAATACTTTGACAGTAAAAATAATAAAAATAAACAATTGAAATGAAAACAAATGACGATTGTCAAGTGTTACGTGATTGCTGTCTGAACTTAAGATCATATCAAAATGGCGTCTACATGAAATATGATCTTTAAATTACAATAAACGACCAACCATGTATACAACATACCATTGTTTTTATCATTGTATAGGTTATAATTTATTAATACATCTGTCAGCGCTGAAATTAATTTGTAATTTATTATAAAATGATATTTATTTTGTAAAAGGTGATGTTATTTATTGTTTTCGAATTGTTTATAGTTACAATTTCACAAGCAATTTAATATAAATAGAATTTATTTAAATTGAAAGTAATAATTATAGCTTAAAAGCTTTAAGTATAGTTTACGAACAAACTAAAAATAAATTAATTTTATAAATTATCCATTCCAGCAATTATTCAAACTTAATTTTATCCTAAATAAATCAACACAACATCAATATAACAGCTTTAGTGTTTTATTTTAAATGAAATAACGAGAGAATAAAAAGTAACAGGTTTGAACAAGTTTAGCGCATGCGTTGTTAGTTGTGGTCTTATTTTCACATTATTAAAATGCAAATAAAGAAGCTATTTGGCGTGGTATTAAAACTTAACAGAGTAGAAATTTATACAAAATGAGTGGAAAAATCAAACTAGAATAACTTGCAAATGCAATCAGTAAATACTACACGTATTACTAAGTCAATTATTAAAATTATTAGTGCACTTATCTTTGGAATATCACGATTAGTAAGCCAGGTGATTCATTTTTTTTCTTTTTTTATTATTATTTTTGTTTATTTTATTTTTTACTGGCACGTGGAAAAACGATTTTATAAATATATATTTATATACACATGAAGCATTCATTAATTCTGGAATTTGCAGCAGAAAAATGTATTCAACTATCATTATTTTAATTTATTCAATTTATCATTAATCAAAAAAATTCGAATATTTTATAAAATAAATTAAAGTTTTGTTGCTTAAAAAGAAACTTAGTTTTTATAGGTTTGTATTTGTCGTATTTTAAAGTTAATGAGAGGGGTGTGCGCGTAGGGAAACTCGCAATACCAGGATAGCGTGTATTGTAGATTTACATGAAAAACTGATCTAGCTTTAAGGATTGCGGAACAAGGGATGATATGTTTTACTTTACTTACAACCTTATATGCATATAAGTTTTTTTCTATATTTTTGGTTGCTTTTTATTTTATATTTAATTTAGCTTTAGCTAGTTTTATCAATTATTTCCCTGCTGATAAGAGTCAACCTTGTCGTGGTAGCAGGGCTTAATTATTCTACTGAATATTAGAATAATCACCAATAGACTCTTACTAAGTTAGATTTAAATGTTTTTATTAATTGCAGTATTTTTGCGCATATTGACATAATTATGAAATCGCAATGATTAAAGATTAAAAGTAAAGATATTAAAACAGTTAATTTAAAAATAATTCAAAATGTAAAAAAGGAATAAAAAAGGAAAGAAAATCACCAGTAAAACAAAGTATCCAATAAAATAACGAAACAAATTAAAATTTATGATCAGTTGAGTATGAGTACAATATAATTTTCTCAGTGCGGCCAAATTAAGAATTACGCAAAAAATTGAAGTAATGCAATAATAATCATTGAAACACACTTTTTGTTGAGCCTCAGTTAAAAAATACCGAAACTCAATACTACATAATCACCAGCCAATATTTTTTTTTTTGCCTCGAATCGTAATAATTTATATCTCACGCAATGTGCTAGGCGTTTTTTAATATGGACGGATCAGGTGCGTCTCTTATTGTATTTTGAGTTATATTGTTCGTTGCATTGAAAATTCCCTGAAAATTTTTAAAAATTAAGTTAAAATATATATTTTTTTTATATAAATATAATA
>NEEE01001399.1:73861-88785 GCA_002278615.1 Pogonus chalceus
AATAATAACAACTCTTTAGAAACAAATAAATAATCCTAGAAATCCGACTAAATTTAAGGTTACAAGAGTAAAAACATTTTTTAAACAAAACTTCAAACAATAGTTGGTAAAAGCATTAATTAGGTTAAAATTTTAATTTATTATAAACAAACATAGTATGTAGACAATTGTAATGTAGTTGTTTGTATTTCTGCATCGATTTGCGATAATAATTATCATAGTAGGTTTGATTAACATAACGTTTCTACTCTGCTATGATTAATGATTATAGAAGTTTATTATTGACGATTACTTTGACCGATTTGTGACCATGTCGTTTATTATACGGGTAGCAGATAACACACCAGTGTTTCACCATTGATTTTTGGAAAGCGTCACTGATAAAGATGCTATTTGTTTGTTTTTACATGTTTCTGGGTTTTTTACGCTTATTTTTCATAATAAAATTTTTTTTATTTATTTTTTATGTTTAAATTGATCTATATTTGTATTTTAAACTTATTATTTATATTCTGATTTGGATAATTGCAGGAAATAAGAAAATTTTGTTGCTTTTACAAATTGAGTTTATCGACAATGGAAGGTTATACAGTTGCAATTTTTTGTATATTTTAGCAATTAAAATAATATATTATGCTNAGAAGATGAAAAAGATAATAACGTATGTCGAAGTGAAATATCTGCTTATTATGATGTAATTACATTGATTCGTGGCGACGACTATATTTAAAATTATACGCAGAATTTTCGAAAATAAATATATTATTATGTTACAATAAGTAGTAAATAGATCAGTTTTACAAAAAAAGTGAGGTTACATTATACAATTTTTTACTTTTAAGTTTTTCGCGAATATATTTTATGTAAAATATTCAGCCAAATTTGTAAAATTAAACTAGGTCTAGATGTTTCAGTTTTATGCAAATAATTTGAAAATTAAAATAAATATTTAAGTGCCTTAGTTTGCATTTTATTAATTCTAAGTCATATAAGTAATTTTGTAAAAAAAAAACGGTTATACATTGTCAATTATAACTAAGCTTGCTCTCTGTGGCAATATATTCTGGAAGAAACTAAAATTTTACCGTTTCTTATAACTTAACCATTTTGCGACAGTATAATAATAACAAAAATGAATGAATCAAACAAAAGAGTAATTAAAATCGTGAGAATAAATACATAAAAAAATATTTTTACGTTGAAAAGACGGTTACTACAACTTACAAAAGCGCAACAAAAGCACTCACAAGAACAAGCCCCTCAAGTATATATTGTTCCTCATGTATACTATTAAACTTACAATATATAAAACAAAAGATATTATAAATACAAATTTCTACCCTCTTTCGCTAAAACATTTAAGAAATAATATTTCTTTAAAATACAATGAGTTTTTTTTATACAAGTGTCATATATTTTGTTTCAAAATGTATTTACAATGTGTTCGTAAATTATTAAGTTGTTGATCTCATTATTTTTCTTATCGCGTGCATCTTGCATGAAAATGTTTATGATTTAATACGTGAAGCAGTGCGTGTGCTAACATGTTCTGCGAATTAAAAACAACAAATTAAAAGCTACATTAACGAAGTATATTGTGATGCATAAATAAATCATTCTGATATGTTTTAACATATAAATTTTTCAGATTATATAAAACAAAAAACAATTGAACATCAAATTAAACGTCAAACCTTTTAACAACATTATATACATAAATTTAAAAACATAGTCGCTTGTTTTAAAAACAAGTGAACCGTTTGTGTTTTGTTTTAAACTAAACACTAACTTATAAGTTATAATAACTATTATAATATGATAAATGATTTTTTTACAATATTTATTTAAATGCAAATTAAACATTTTGATGCTGAATGTACCTGTTCTGATTCAAATGTTAATTTTTCTTATGTAAATAGAGACTTTTGAAATATATTAGTGATTAAATACTATAGAAATCAGCTTGAAGATTGAATCTAATTTATTTTTAAAAACAAATGAATATTTTGTGTTTTGTTTTAAACAAAACGTCAAATTTTGTTAATAAATAAATGCAGTGGTTCAAATAAAACTCGTACAGCAGATATTTCTAAATATTTATTTAAATTAAATCATTCTATGTTCACTTGAAAAAAACTATTTATTTATTAAAAATATATTAATAATTAAGTTAACAAAACACACGAACTGTACGAGTTTTATTTTGTCTCCGTTTTAAATAACTAATGTAGAAATATGAATAAGAAATTTAAAAAAATTAATTGTATTGAATAGAAAATATTCTACATTTTAAGAAAGAAATACTTTTTATTTTATTTAAAATGCAAACATAACAAACACACATAGATATATAAAATATAAAAGCATTGAAAATAACAATAGAATAGTCTCAGGTAACTTCGATCGAATAAATAAAGAGTACAAAAGTTTATTATAAAATCTGTGCATAATACCTGTCATTTAAGTGCTTCGAGTAACTTTAGTTCGCTGTAAAGGAGAAATTGTACACCTCATTGCGCTATAGACAATAGTAATTCAGTAAGGTTAATAGTAAATAAGGCTCAACAACTATGGTGGTCTTATTTTTTTTTTTCAATATTATTTAAAGGATTATTTTAAATCTATATTTATTGTAACTTATTTCATACTTATACTTTGTATCTTGTATTATTTGTTTATTAAAACATCATGTATCGTTTTATTAAATTATACTTCAAGCGGGCGCGCAGTTATATGTAGCATTTAAGAAACTATAAGAGATTTTAAGGATTTAGAAAACCAATAAATCAAAAAATGATTAATTTATTTTATACCTAGACACATTATATATCGATTAGGCAACTATTCGTTGACAAAAATTGTACTTAATTTAAAAATAAAATCAAAATTTTAAAGTCAAAGTTTGGCGCAAGATCTGTCTGTGTTTATCTCTTCATTTTAGGTTTAATTATACATTAAAACATTATTTGTGAATAAAAATACAATTTAGTGAGAAAAATCTTATTTATACATAAATAAAATTAAAAAGTTTTGTGAAATCAAGAAATTTATGCATTGCAGGACACACTAACAAAAAAATTTAGTTTCTTTTCTACATAATGAACTTAGGACAGACTACAAAAGATAAAAAATATATGTGATGAGAAAGAACAATTTTGTGAATAAAAATGAAAAAGAAAAATAGTATCGGATATAAAAACATCGGTTATAATAACAAATCGATGACAACAACAACAACAACAACAACAACATTATTTTAATTTTATATTTTGTATCTTGTTGTACTTAATTATTAAAATGTATTGTATATTTTTAATTCATGAATAAATATTACTTATTCTGTTTTTGTTTTATTACACGAGAAATTGGTTATAACGATGAACCGGTTGTTACAACCAAATAAATAACATTTAAAGCAACAATTTTTTTAATTATTACAATTGAATTTAAGTTTTATTTGTTGTTTGTTGTGCACTAATTTGATGAGATGTCCTAACTAGTACTATAACCTTACATTTTTTTAACTAAAGCCCTAGATTTTACAATTAATTAAACTGAAACTACAAAATATTCCAAGAAATAATCAATCTATTCCTAAAAGAAACAATTGAGAATTCAACTCTTAAATTTTTATTATAAAAAACCTCTTTTTATTAATTACATTAACATACCACGTTGAAAGGGTTAAATAAAACATAACCCTATAAAAAAATAATGAAAAATAAGAAAGAGCAAAACAAATAAAAAACAAAAGATGATAGAAACGAGATATGTTATTTGAAAGATGATCACGAAGTCTTATTCAAAACGCGCAGACAGCCGTTTCGTTTACTAACACAAATATGTTTATAATACAGGCCGCCAACAACTTGGACAAAATGCGAAATTCTTCTGACATGCAAGAAACCGAGAACATATGTATGTTTAAAATAAATAAAACGAATAAAAATCAACGGTATATCACGATGGAAATATTATTAAAACATGACGTATACATCAAAATGTTTTGTATTTATTCTCTGGGGGTGAGGGGGAAATAATTAAATTGGAATTTATTAAAAATACAAGTGAAAATTGTAAGGTTACAGTAAAAACAATAAAGCAAATACATATCTAAGTGTTCATACCGTTTTCAACAAGTGTTAAAATGTAAATAAAAATGTACATGTACGAGTTTAACTTTGTGCCAGTAGTGTATAAAGGTACAATTAGAAGTTTTTAGTTTCAATTAAGGAATTACTGTAACTAAAACATCGGTCATTGTATCATACAAAAGTGCTTATTATTCTCATGAGATAAATTAAACAATTAAAAACGTTCGAATACAGCGAAAAATATATTATATTCCCCTTCTTGTTACAAATTAAGGCAACTTAAATCTGCCGATGTATCTGTTCTATAGATGTTGTCACTTTATTTTTATCTGACTATAAATTTANAAAAAAAAGGCACCTCCATGGGAGCCAGTTGCGATCATTTCTTAAACAAGGTGGAACAAAATTGTTTAGATTTCTTTAAACTATATTAGATTGGCTATCGTGAAGCATAAATTTGTTTATATAAAAATCGAAAAATTAAAGCATCAAAAAAAAAAAAAAAAACAGTTTTACACATTGCCGATAAAGATCAAAATTTTCGGTACTGTAGTTAACATATTTTACGGTCACCACAATTCTTCTTGTATCTTTGCAATGACTTTGACTATCAATAACCCTTTTAGAGGATCATTTAAATCAGAATAAGAAATATATCTATACAAAAAATTAACGATTAAAGAAGAAATCTTAAATATTTGAAACAAACACATAAAGCTATATATTGTAGTGTATACACATCCGATGAACAGTAAAAGTAATTTAAAAATCACCCCTCAGTCTCTATGTTCATCGAATCTAACACTCAAACAAAAATATCATGTACAAGGGACGCCCTAACATTGCAATACAACACTAGAATTTCAACACACTGTATCTCTCCCTCGATTCACTAATATTATTTACCATGTTACAGACATACTATTATACTTTATATTTTTCGATAATTAATAATGTGATATTAATTTATATTTATGAATTCCATCAATTTATTTGTATTTTATTATATTTTGTAGGTTATTGGTTATTTTAATGAATGTTGAAACGTCAAAGGTTATAAACAAAATGGTTTCCTGTCAAAATGACAATGTAGCCAACTACAAAATAAAACATAGTTAACTGTGAAGTTATAAACAAAATGGTAACATGTCAAAATGAAATTAAAATAGTTTAAACAAATTATGAAGTTGTGTAAAGACGATATTTTTAATCTCGTTAGTACAGCAATTTATCTGCAATAATATAAGGATAGGGTCTAGTTTTGATCATATCAACAGTGGATTGTGAACAATACCAATGTAGATAATAGAGCATATGGCATACCCATACATACGCAATGACTGTGCAAGGCTCTTGCTTGCTGCTTATAAGAGGGACAAATTTGACCCTTAACAGTTCATGCAACCTTCTATAATTCCTCTATAGGATTTAGATAACTTTGGATAATGTTATTATGGACTATTTAAGCTTTACTAAGATCTACTAATTGTGGTTTCAAGTGCTTATTATCTGGTCACGGAATCATTTAGATTCATTAAATTTTTCAAAAGACTTCGGAATAAATCATTAATTTTTTTAATTATTATTAATTACCAATTTTGTTTGACATTAATATTGATAATCAAAAATAAATTATTGCAATTTAAAATTTTCTAAAAAGTATAAAATCAATTTTTTGATAATCTCAAGGTGGCATAACCCCTAAATATAAAAATACTGCCTAAATTAAGCAACAATACTGCATTTATACAAAACAAAAAAAAAAAAACAATTGACGATCATAAGTCATAAAAACAAATGAATACATCTAAGTATATTTGTCAATAGTTACTTATTCACTATAATAAATAATAAAATCTACATATACATATATCTTAAAGCACATTCCAATATTGAAAATAAGATGTTACTACAGTTACCATCATAAATATGAATCTATGTTATACTGTGGTACTGTAGTATTGCAGAACATTTCGCGTAATATATCTGATGACAGTTTCCATTCCTGCAGCTTTAATTAATTTCATTATGATGTTGGCTTTGGCTCGTGCGACTCTGTACATGAACATCATTTACTTACTATATTGGAATGTTTATATGTATTTGAGAAAACAGGTGCAACAGTAAATAGAATACAATTTTTATTGTTGTTTTTTTGCGTTTTTCACTTCTTGTAACGTTTATAATTGTTATATTAACGCATATTTATTTATAACTTAACTTGTAGCATTTGATATGTTTCAATTTTTATACTTAAAATATATTTTCAAGCATTGTTTTATGTTATATTAGTTTTTTGCAATTTTAAACTTAATAGTTTAGCTTAATGTAAGAAATTTGTTATCAAAGGGCCGCAAAATGTTATTAAGGACCGCAAATATTTAAAAAAGGCCTGTAAAAATCTTGTTAAACTTAATTTTTAAATTTAAAACTGCTACTCTGAAGAAACTATAGAAATAAAAACAATTTTTATAAACTTCACATATTTCAAAGACCAAAAAACAAATAATTATATCTTGTCCGGGCCGCAAAATGAAAGACTTTTGTCTTAACCTTAAAAATAAATAAAAGTTTCTAAAGTGGACACTCCAAAGAAGGAAAATAAGAAAATAACTTGTGTCCGAATTTTATTAATCTCTCAGATGTTTCTTTTTTGTTCTATGTTACATTTTAAGTTTGTATATTTTAATTAGATTGTCAAATTATCAATATTACCAACTTAAATATTATAAATACACTAACCAAACATTCCCTAGACAATTTAAAGTCAAATAAACAATGTTCCCAACTTAAATATCATAAACAACCAAAGAAACTACATCATATATGAATAAAATTTATTTAAAGTTAAAATTCGTTTTAGAAAAACTGTTTTCCTATATTTATTTATATTTTAGATTAAAGTTTTATTTAAATAAGTGATCTAAATAGATAGAATATAACAGTTACCAAAACTACAAACAAACCGAAAATATCATCTTACAAAAGGGTTGCCAACCTTCATTAAAACATTGTTAATTTGTAACTTTGGGTTAACCTTTCTATGTCACACTTACGACACGTTTTTAATATAAATAAAGGGTTAAATTACAGTGTAAGCTGAACAACTAAAGGGTAAACGTGGGATTTTAAACGGATTAAAATGATTTCAACATTTTCCAGTTGCAACATGATTTTAATAATTACAATTTGCGTAAATTAAAACATATTCTTTTATGACGAATGATTCATCAAATGCCCCTATCATCCGTGAATATAGACGTCACGCATGATGTGGCACAACACGTAGTGTGTTAGTCTATCATGAGATATTTAAAATTTTTCTAATTTAACATTTTTTCAAATAAATTTATTCATAATATAACAGATCAGAAATCATTTCGAATTAAATGATATGTAACAAATTTTGATTTATACATAAAATTAGCCCTAATATACTAGGCGTACCATCAACAACACGTGTGTGAACATGTTTGCCATCCTTCTAATAATAAAATAGTCAAATCGAACCCTTTCAAAGCTACATTCACACATCATATTGTAAGAGTTAATATATGCACATATTCCAAACATATTTAAACACTGTTAGCAACTAGCAACATTGTCGATTATAAATTATTATCGAACCCTATTTAAATAAGTGTTCAATTGAACGTAAATGAAATATAACTCTAGCTTCATACCACCGTTAACAGTTTAATTCCTTTTATACATTCTATAACCTTTCAATGTACATATTATGGCTATTTTTGTGCAACTGTTTTGCACTAAAGTTTTCGTTTAATTTCGGATGTAGTTACTGCTATATATGTTTGTATATTTTATTGCTGACTTACTTACAAGTTAATATAATATTTTATGGAATTTATTTACAAATATGGTTGCTTTGTATGTAGTTTAAATCTTAAAAATTATTACGGTATAATCCGTTAAAATATATTCGTAATTATTCAAAATATTAGAAATACCCTAATTTAAAGTGTCAAAATTGCAATGTTACCAACCAAACAACTATAAAAATTACTAATAAAACTTGATTTCAATAAATAATTATTTACGAATGAAAAAAAAAAAATTTGATTTCAAATTGAAAATGTCAAATTAGCAATGTTCCCAACTTATTTATTATAAACATCCTAAAAGNCTATAGCTTTTGCCTTAAATTTGATAAATAATGTCAAATTATCAATGTTCCCAACTTAAGCATAAAAAATACCCTAGATAAATTAACAATGAATATAGATACATTTACAATTTGTTACTTAAAGTTAAATTTGTTTTTAAAACGACAAACTAATAACGTTCCTTGTGTAAATAGTTTAGAATAAATAGTTCAGAAATGTTCCCAACTTAAATATTAGAAATACCCCAAAAACATGTAAAATTGACAAACATACTTGATTTTAAGTTAAATTTTAATTATTTTGATCATATTTATGTAAAACACTATTATATCAAATAATGTATTAAAGTTATATTTCAAGAATTGTCAAACTAACAATGTTTCCAACTTCAACATTTTCAAATTTGTTTAAAAAAATTAAATTATTAAAAATACCCTAAGAATAGGTTTAATTGATGAATATACTTAGTTGATTTTAAGGTCAAATTTCAAGAACTGTCAAAGTAACAATGTTCCCAACTTAAATATTTCTCATTAATTCGACTCCAAATATAAGTTATCAAAAATTAATGAATACAAATGATGTTTAAAAAGAAATAAAATGTATTCCCACGTTAATCACTAATCCTATATCAGCAATAATCACTTATCACATATCGTGATCATGGTCAATAAAATCAGGTAGCTTCGAATGTACCCTCCTCGTTCACACCATTAGTTAGCTATTAGTTTTTAGTTCACAGATAACCATTGACTCTGCTATTAGCCGTTTAAGGGATGATCATATAGCACGTGGCCTTCTGACGAATTTCTCTTGTTTTTGTATCTTGTGTAATCTGTTAAGGGTTTATGTTATAGTGGGTGGTTAGCTTGTTGTGCTGTAACCCTCGCTTTCAAAAGGTGTTACTTGGTGAGAACGGAAATTTTAACATATAAATACAATTTCATTTGTTGAAGTATTAGTGACGTCACAAATGCTACTTTTTCGATGCTTTTTTGTTTCAGGTAACTTAGACTTTTGATCCAGCAACAAAATTATTTTTTTTATGAAATTTTGTGTAATTATTCTTTGTAAAAGTTTCTAAATGCATTAGTTTCTTGTCCAAATATATTTTCAACTTTTGTAATAAAAATGGGCCATTTTCCTAATAAAAAAGTAAGGTTATACATGAGAGACTTTTGCTGTTTTTTCCAAATTTAAGTCTTTTTCCAAAATCTCGAGTAATAGAACAACTATTAAGCTGAAACTTTACATATAGGTACATGCTTTATTAAGTTTGTAATTAATCTAATAATATTTATTAAAAATGGACTATGTTCTCAATTCCAGTAAGTTTTTTAATCAGCTATTTTTCGCATCTTAGTATTTTCCATAAATCTCGAGAAATAATGCATCTAGCAGACTGAAATTATAAACATATAGAAGCTTTATTAAATTTGCAATTTATCAATGCAATAAACAAAAATATTATGGCCAATTTTTTGTATTACAAGAATAAACTTAAATATCTTGGAGTACAGTTGAACGTTTCCTTAACAGAGTCCAATTATATAGCATATTCCTGAGAAGAGTCCCTGGAGTTCAAATGTATCCCTGCTTTATTTTTCGAAGGATTTGGGCATAGAGCAATTTTTTCTTTGCTCTTTAGTTTTCCTCGAAAATAAGTCTCTATATTTTTGATTCTATTCAAAGGAGTCCAATAATTTGTAAAGAAAGGTTTTAGAGAGAAACCTTGTTTTTAAGGTAATTTAGCTTAAAATATGTCTAGAATAATATTTATATAAATGAACAATGTAATAAATAATGTAATACATATTAAGCAAAACATTGTAATCGTGCAAAATTGCATATTCGCAAAAGATAACGCACAAACCATTCCGTTATCAATAGCACAGGTTTTGTTCTCCGTAATTTAATAGATTATCCAGGCTGTTTATCACTCAAAGCTACATTCCATCCATCTCCAACAAAGAGAAGAGAATTACTCTCCATTTATAATTATCTTTCTCTCTCGTATAACTGTACACGTAATCTCTGTGTCTTTGTCTTTATCATTAGTCTACCTAATTGCCTCATTTCTGCGGTACTCCTGCGTTTATTCATGGAGAGATGCGCACTCCATGTACATATATATGTATATGTATGTATATATGTATTATGAATGGAGATTTTATCAGAATAATACGGTATGTTGCTATGAAATTCAACTGATAACAGATTAATTACTAATTTTCGGACGGAATATTTTCATTACTGTCTTTATTGTAACTATATACACGTACTACAATGTTCACCGAATATGTAAGATTCTTCTTTATAATTTCTTCTCAATTTAGGTTGTAGAATGAATAAAATTATAGACGCCCTCTATTTAAAAACGTCAATTTTTATAAATAAATATATACAGTGGCTCAAAGTGAAACTCGTATGGCAAATATTTTTAAAGAAAATTAAAAGAATAATTGACGTTTTTCCGATTTTATTTTTGTTTGCTTGATTAATCTAAGATTTCTTCCTAGCTATTCAGCCATGCAACGTATGTTCCTGATAATTTTGACCATCTTTGCTAGTTTAGGTACACTTTTGAACAATTCGACTTTTATCATGTCTGGTAAAGATATTTCGGGAGATTTTTTTTGTCTTATTTGCTTCTTATTGCTTTTTTTATATCTTTTTATTATGTATTATAACGCAGACCTGCTTCTATTAAAAAATTATTTAATTTCTGATATTTTTAAAATAAAAAATAACTACATTTTNTTACAACTTTTAAATATATTAAAATAAATACAAAATATATTTTCGACACTTTAAAACTGTACGAGTTTTATATTGTTGCAGAAATAACGTAAAAAAAACATAAAAATATTATATTAATGAGATGTACGAGTTTCATTTTGAGCCGCTACGACGATTTTTAACATTCTTAAAGTAATATTAAGTAAATTATTTAAATGACTATGTTTTTAAAGTTTAATAAAAACATTTATGTAAATACAAGTTTTATTTTGCACTTCAAATTTCTGCCAACAGAATATTTAAATAACGTAAACGATGTGTACGAGTTTTACTTTTAGCTTGTAGATTTAGTTTGATAATTACGTACTCATAAACCAATGAATTAATAGTTTTCTTAGTTCACGTAAAAACCTGAAAATAAAACGTACAAAAATACAATAATCAATGAAAAATATAATATTTAATTAACAAATAAGAAAAATTCTAATAAATTTATTAATCAACACGGCCTTGAATCGTGTTATTTATGAAAAACCAGACTAGCTATAAGAACTGTGCAATTTCGCGTTGCGTTGTATTAAGAATAACAACTGGTTCCGTTCCTAAGAAAATTAACTTAAGACAAAGCGAAAAAACAAGACTCTATCAACGTAAATAAATTAATAAAATATGTAATGATCTGTTGTTAAGATTACGACGAAGGCACGCGCGAATTTTACTTAACAGTCCCGGACAAGGGGGACAGATTTAATAATTATTATCATTTCCAATTTTTTACAATTATAAACTGTATACCTTTTTTATATTCAATTAATTAAATTTATTTATTTAGAAATTATTTTAGTACGGCCCTGCATTTTAAATTGCAGATAAACTTTATAAAACACAAAAATTCTTATATTTGTAATAAAAACTTGTAGAAACGTGTAAGAAATTATTTGTTATTCTGAAACAGTTATTAATTAATACAATTAAATTGTATTGTAATTTTTTTGTCTTAAAAGATAATTTTCAATTGTTTATATTAATTTAAGAAGAAGGCTTTGAAAAACATACGAATTAATAAATATAAAAAACAGTTGAACAGTCTATACATCGAAGTACCTGAAACAAAAAAGAATCAAGTTAAATGTCAAATGTCCGAAAATATTAATTACAATTGTAAATAACAATTAAAGAAATTCATTATCTTAAAGATAAAACTCTAGTAATTAATACGAAAACAACAATAGCATAATAAAAGTAAAACAAATAATAAATAATATATTAAATCAGTAACATAAAAAATTATTCCAAAAAAAAAGAAGAAAAAAACATAAAAACATGAGACTACTGTACATTAAAAAACACATAAATATCGAACTGTTAAGATAACTATTAAAATTAACTTGTAAACAAAATTTATTGATTGTTCATTTGACATCTTTTGTTTCCCACATAAAATGCATTTGTTTTATTCCATTTTTTAAAGTGATCTATGGATGAAACAAAACAATTATAATTTTCTTAATAATGTTAACTTTTTTACTAATTGTAATAATAATAATGGGACTTCCGTTTGCAGTTGTTTCGACCACCGGAAAAGCTTTTAAAATCTAGTGTCTACACTCTACACTCTACACTCTACACAATGGATTAGTACTTAATATCTGTCTGGCTCAGAAACGTTTTAATATTAACCGAGTTTCCCACATTCATTAAGTTTATAAAAGAGCTTGAAATTTCTTTATTTGAAGGGTGTTACAGTTAAAAATATATTTTTCTCGAAACTATACATTTATTTAAATTAAATTAAATTAAAATAAGCATTTATAACATCATTAATATTTCTATATATGATTTGAAGAATATGTTCTTAGGTATTTTAATTTTTAGAGAAATCTAACGAAACAAGCATTTGTGACATCATTGATACCTCTAAATAATTGTCTCTAACCTAACATATATATTTTCATGGAATAATAATAATAATAATTTATAATTTTGAATAGCATTTGTGACGTCACAAATGCTAGCGATCAAATTTCAAGTTTAGGAAATATTTGTAGATTTAAACGAGTTAAAATACAAATTAAAGGATCCTTAACTAACCTAAATCAACTTTTTACTCATCATCATAGACATTATTATGAAAATAAAGTACAATAACCGCGCCCAATGACATTGTAAATATGGAATAATTGACTTAACAACAAGAAGTGAAACTTAGGGTAAGCTGCTCAACAAAATGCCATACATTATTAGTCGCTGTCAACCTTGACATTCGATCAATCAGACACGTGTGTAATATGCCCTTCTGCCCTTTAAACTATGGTTACATATATTGAATAAATGGATGGTAGGTTACTGTATTGAAATATGCCTTTTATACTTGCATACGTACATGATGTTATTATCAATGGAATACTTATATTATTTGGTGGTTTATATTTCGAGTGTTTAGAAATTTTTTTTTATATAAACTGCATAATATGAAGAATAAAATATTTATTATGATATATGACAATCCTGTCACAAGAAACCGGAAAAATTAAATTTCCATCTTTATGCAGTTAACAGTAGTTTTACTTCAAAATAAAATTAATTCTGTATGAAAAATTAGGGCAGAAACATGTAGATATATATTGTAAAATGTAGCTTAAAAATATTGATACGAATAAAGAAAACTCTTTAATGATTTCAGCGATATTTGATTTAATTAATTTTTAAATATAAAGACAAGATTATTTCTTTGAAATTCTTTTAACTTTATTAGAAATAAAATTTGATTAGTTTAGAGTGCAACTAATACATTATAGACAATGTTTATATATTTCCTTCCCGATTAAATTTGAAACTTTTGTCAAGAACGCACACTAAGCATTTGTGACGTCACTAAAGCTACAACAAAAATTCAATCTCTATCGAATAATACATGACGCTAATAAAATATATAAATACATTATCTTTCAAAATCATAAAATTTAAATTACAACATGTAAATTTTAAATGAAACATTAAAATCAAAACTACCTAGTATTAATAATAACAACAAAAGAAAAACGAAAAAAAAAAATAATTACAACATTAAAACAGCAAAAGCACTAAACAACAAAATATATAAATTGAAAATAATGATTGTGACAAATTTTCCTATTAATTTGATAACCGTAAGAATAATTGAAAACATACTCAACATGAACAATACTTTTATTGTAACGAACAAGTTTAATCACGCGGTAGGTATCTTATTGGTCATAAAGACACCTGCAAATCAATATACAAAATAAGAATAAAATAAAATTTGTGATTGGTTTATTTTTAGAACTCATATTAAATACCTATAATATATTGTTATTATCGTTTTGTTGAAAATTAATGTCCATCTAATGCATTAAAACACGCTTAATCATAAAATTTATTGTAAATATTAATATTTCAATTGTTTTTAAATATCTATCAAACAAATACAATTCATTTGTTTATTTTCAAGTGTCACTAGATGATTAAAAAAAATGCTGCATGCTATGTTAAAGACAACACTTCACGGTAGACTGGCCAAAATGATAGGAATAAAACCCGGGATGTTTTATCTGCTGTTGATCTAAAACGCATCTATTTTAGATAAAGCGTGCCAGATAAAACGCATGACGCATTGTTTCAAGCCAAATGGTGGTAAAGAAAACTAGGGTGCACAGAATACCAACATACTAACTCTGAAATTACTAATAATGATGCCTGGTTGAAACATCTCGCCCCAATAAAAAACTATGAATTTTTATTAATTATTAGCATTAAAGTGAATCGTATATGAGGGTGCTAAAAATTTAATTTACTCTTGCTACCATCATGTGCAATATGGTTGTTTTATTTAGATTTTCTTTTGTATATTTTACCTCAAAATGCATGCAATTGTTTTTATTATTATCTAAAAAAAAACATTTGAACATCATCACAACTGTCAAATAGAACAAGCCTTCAGCTTCAA
>NEEE01001407.1:0-10364 GCA_002278615.1 Pogonus chalceus
TATAAAACTATAATTACATTAGATGTCGCTTCTATATTTGGGATTCCCCTATCTATTTATATAAATTTAACTGTTAAGTATTTTGTGTAATGCAATAAGTTTATTTTTCTGTGCTTTTTTGTAATATTATAACAAATTTATAATTATGGGTGCATTGTTCAGTAGTGATAATAAAAGAGAAACAGTAAAATCATATCCACAAAATATTAACTACAGTGCACAAACTTATACACCTCAAAATCGTACAACAACTGCTTCATATAATTTAACATATACAAGAACTGCTTCAGATAATTTAGTACGTGCAAGAAATCTTACAACTGCTCGTAATAATTTAGAATGTGCAAAAACTGCTTCAGATAATTTGGTACGTGCAAAAAATGCTTCTATATTGTACAACGCAGTTCTGAATCAAACTATGACGAACTTCCAATGGTCATCAGTTTCTTCTAAAGCAACATTTTTTCAACTTGTTCCTTATACTCAAGAATTTAATGAAATTGAACAATTTTTTAAACGATTCATGCATAGAGATAATTCACTTGTAAGAAAAATAGAACGGGTTCAAAATGTATATTTAATGGGGCAATATTGGTTAAAAAAAGAAGAATATCGTAGTAAAAGAATTCATTTCCAAGAAAAACTTTTATTCCATGGTACCAAAGCGAGCAATGTGCTAAGTATTTGCGAAGATAATTTTGATTGGAGAAAATGCGGAGCTGGAACAGGACATCGATTCGGGAAAGGTGTATGTTTCTCACCAAAATCAAGTTACGCAAAGTTTTATTGTGAAAATGAAAATCAAGTTATGTTTCTTGCTAAAGTATTAGTTGGAAATGAATGTGAAGGAAATAAATATATGGAATTACCGGATCCTGGCTGTGATACTAGTAAAAAACCGGATGGTTCTGTTTTAGTTAAATATTATGACAGTGAATTTTATCCAGCATATGTAATTCATTTTTCTGCTAAAATAATACGACATAAAAATAATCCATATTTTTTATAAAACAATCTTTTTTGATAAGGCATATTTTTATTCAATAATAAATCACACGGAATTTTAAGTATTTTAATAAAATAAATCACTTTTAATAATATTATATCATAATATTAATTTATATTTTAAGGTTATATTATATAATATATTTAAGATTAATTAATAATAATTTTTAAATATGTATTTTACTTACCGTTTATACATTTATATTATACCATTATACTATAAAGTGTAATATATAAATAATATATAATAAAAACACAGTTTGTAGATTATAGAGTATATTTTTAATGTAAAAAAAATAAATATATTGTTAACTTACATACTTAAGGAATGTGCAATTACAAAACATATTTTAACATAACATGTAAAGAAAATACTAAATTCTTAATTACAGTACATATAGAAAACAATTTTTTTGTAGACTAGCATATTAATATAACTAAAAATAAGATGTTATTTGTTTTTAATAAGGTAAGCAAGCAAAGTATTTGTTTTTGGTTTTTTTAAAATTGGACATGAAATCTTTTTCTCCATTTTCCATTGTTGAATTAATTCTTTTCGAACATCATCCGGTAATTCTTTAAATACATCCGAATCAACATTATCAGGGCATAAATCTAAATCATCAATCGGTGATTGATCCATTTCACGTGAATTTAATCTTAATTCAGCAACTCTTAACTTACTAGGTGATGGACAATCTAAATTTGACTCAAAACATCGTCGCTTAGCTATTAAAGTTCCTAATTTACTTTTTTTAGGAGATGGTTCAACTTCTGATTCAGAGCCATCTGTATGATTATCACTAGATTTATGAGATACAGGACTATACTCCATCGCCATATAAGAAGCTTCAGATTCTTTATTACTTTGTAAACTGGTAACGGATTGTACAGATAAATTTTTCATTAAAAATGATGTAATAGAATTTTTACCAAGCTGTCTTTCTTGAAATTTCGTAAAAGCTAAACCCAATAATGTTATATGAAACGGTTTTGATATATCAACAAGTTTATGGAATAAATTCATTATGAGCGCCATAACTTTATCTTCAGAACTTTGTGATATTTGAACAGTTGTATTAATAATCGTAAATAATGAAGGAGATATGTTGCATTGTCGCTGTTCACGATGACTGAATTTTTTTTGTTTATCAAATTTTCGCAATGTCACTTTCAATGTTCTTGGTATTCTACCATCTTCCGCAACTAGAGTCATAAGTCGATGTAACAATAAATGAAATTTTTCTTTGGCTTCTGTTTCAACGCTTATAGATCGACAACTATCTTCGATACCAATACTTTGAGGTTTTCCAGTTAATTTTACAGGTGAGTCATCTTTACCGTAACTTAATTCCATAAGTAATCTGGATTTTTCTCGACCAAATGCTTTTTGTAATTTGTCTATTGGGCAATTGCGAAGGTCATCAATAGTTTTTATATTTAAAAGTTTAAGGTTTTCATAAGAATGTTGTCCAATACCAGGTATCAATCTTATATCAGATAAACTAAACAATAAATGAGCAGCATTGCTAGGATACACCACTGTTTGTTGATTTGGTTTATTTACTGCACCTCCTAATTTAGCTAATAACTTGTTGTGAGCGATACCAGCACAACTTGTTAATCCTACTTCATCTAAAATATTTTTTCTTATTTCTGCTGCAATAATTGATCCAACGTTTAAACGCGTAAAACAGCCACAATCACAAGATTCATCAGTTGAGCCAAATATATGTCCTTCAGGTTGTTCACTATTTTGTAAATCAGTTTCCATACGTGTTTTCACTAAATCAGTAACATCAACAAAGTTTTCATCTAAACCTAATTTCTCTACTAATTGTGCATATTTCTGGATAACTGTAAATACTTTTAACGAAAATTCTCTATAATCATGTAAATCTTCACCTTTTACTAATGTCAGATTCGGACATAATTTTAGAGCTTCAGATATTAACATACATTTTTTAACACCAAATTCTCTTGCTACATAATTACTGGTTACAACTATATTTTTTTGTTGTATACCCAACGGAACATTGCGTAATTTCGGATTCTTAATCATTTCAACTTGTGCGTAGAAACAATCTATGTCGATATGAATAATTGTACGTAAATGTTTATCATTTTCAATAACATCCATATTTGATATGATTTTAGAAATAGTTGGCTTTGAATTATTAATAATGAGAAGTTTCTTAGCGCAAATGTCAATTTTCACATACTATTTTCAACAATTTAGAATAATAAAATTAAAAACAACATAACCAAAGAAGTATAATCACAGTGTAATGATGTGTAAAGGACGTAGATTAATAAAGAAAATGGCTACGTGCAGTTTTACCACGCGAATATATAATACTAACAAAAAAAATATCGTATTTCGTTAATTATTAAAAAACTAAAGTAAATCTAATTTCTTGGATTAATTACAATGACACAATTAACACCATTAACATGACAATTAATTGTTAAAAAATAAATTAAATAAAAATATCCCCAAATATTTTTAAAACTACGAAAAGTTACTGTCAAAAAATTACGTAGTCTCGTGCATACTTATTTAAAAAAATAACAACACGTGCTGTAGTAAAACATATAGATATACAATGACTGAAGCATTTATTGAAAATGTCTATGAAAAATTTAATTATGTCACAAAGAAACCCGAAAAATTATTAAGGTAATTCAATTTGTAATTAAATATTAAAACATAACCTGATAATCTGTTTACTTGATATATTATTAGTGCTCCTGAAAAACTAATAGACAATATAAAGGATCTTATAAAAGAAACGTATGATTTCACTAAAAAACAAGAAGAAACGTCCTTAGAATCAGATGCATTACCATCATTAATAGTTGAAAATTTTGACTTAGAACAAATTTGGCAACAAATTGAATTACAAAATAATAGTATATTAACAGAATATTTAACATCGGTAAGCAGATTAGTAGCTGCTAAAGAAAAATTATGGTTTTTAAATACAGCTGATGAAGATAATATCGAAGATGAAGAAAATAGCGAAAATAATAGTGACGAAGAAAATGTATCAAATGAAAATGAAGCTGCTGAAAGCAATGAATCTGATATTAATGAGGAAGAAATTGAGGATGATTCTATATCATCAGATAAAGAAAATGAAGTTAATGGAAAAGTTAAAATAAAACATAAATCAATTGTAGATGATGAATTCTTTAAATTAAATGAAATGGAAGAGTTTCTTAAAAAGGAAGAACAAAATTCCAATAAGAAACCAAAAGATACAGAAGATTCAGAGGATGAAGAATCAGTAGATTTATTTGATATGAAATCTGATGAAGACTTAGATACTGATGCTGAGGAAGATGAAAGCAAAATAAATCCAAAATATGATGAATTTTTTGGTGAAAATGCTAATCAAAATAATGATAAAAAAAGGAAACGGTTAGACGATGAAGAATCAGATAGTGATGATAACGAAATCGATGAAAGTGAAGATGTAATAAATAATAAGTCGTCCTTAGAATTGCGAGAAGAACGATTACATAAAAAAATTAAAGATATAGAAGATTTAGCGCTTCAAGAAAAATCATGGCAGTTGAAAGGCGAAATAACTGGTGATAAGCGTCCGCAAAATTCACTTTTAGAAGAAATTGTAGATTTTGATATGACATTACGACCAGGTATAAATATATTTTTACTTATCTATAAAAATAATACAACATAATTTATTTTACAGCTCCTGTTATAACAGAAGAAACAACGTATAAACTTGAAGATATAATTAAAAAACGAATAAAAGACAAAGTATGGGATGATGTAGAACGTAAAACAAAATTAGTAGAAACACCTCTCGAGTATAAAAAGAAATTAATGTTAGATCAAGAAAAAAGTAAACAATCATTAGCTCAAATTTATGAAGACGAATATTTAAAACAAAAGGAAGCATTAAATCCCGATTCTAATGATAAACCAGATGAAGAGTCTAAAGAACATTTAGAAATTAAATCAATGATGAAAAGCTTATTCGGAAAATTAGACGCTTTATCTAACTTCCATTTCACACCAAAATCCGCTGTACCAGAATTACGAATTATCAACAATTTACCTGCTATTAATATGGAAGAAGTTGCTCCAGTTGCAGTGAGCGATGCAACATTATTAGCGCCAGAAGAAATTAAAAATAAACCGAAAGGTGATATAATTGGTAAAGGTGAACGCACAAAAACAGATAAAAAGAGAGAACGACGACAAAAGAAATTAAAACAAAGGGAACACGCTAAAGAAAAATTAAAGAAAGAAAAACTAATCGAAAAAATGCGTCCTGGTTTAGGAAATAAGTATAGTAAACAGAAAGCTGCTAAATTACTAGATAAAATAACAAAAGATAAAAATGTTGATAAAGTAAGTATAAATAAATATAAAAAAATATACAGAATTATATATTATTTTATTTATAGATGGACGAAACTCTTGGTTCTTCCGGTGTTAAATCTTCAACTGCATTCTTCTCACAATTACAAGATGAAGTTAGAAGTAACATAAAAGGGAAGAAACTAATTCGAAAAGACAAACCAAAACAAACATTAATAGCGAAAAAATTAAAATTATAATGTATATTTAAGTAATATTATATTATACTTTATTAAAATAAAAAATTGNTTGGGTATAATTAACAATACAAAAATAACAATTTGGTTTAATAAAATATATTTTAATCTTTAGTTTCTACTTCCGTTTCTTTTTAAATGCCCCTTTAACAGGTGAAGCTAGAGGTATTTTTAATATTATAATATTTTTCTCTTTCGCTAATTGTTGTGCTCCTAATATGCGAGCAACATCAAGTATCTTTTTAATACCACCAGTGATTGATAAAGGTAAACTTGTAACATCTACCTTGTAATTAAGAGCTATTAAGGCCAAAACTATTATATAACAAAGAGCTTTATCACGCATTGTTATAGGTCTTTGTCTGAAAAAGAATTATAAATTAAAATTAAGTAACTTTAAATAATAATTAAATAACTACCTGTTATTATCACTAATTACGGTGAATTCGTTCAAAATTTTATTTGCAATTATTTCAGGATATGGTTCAATAATTATTTTTTTCTTAGTAGCAGACCGTGCATTGATTTTGAAAAATTTTAAAACTGCATCAATATATAATAATATTTTATATTTTTCTAAATTATCAACAGAATTTTCTTTGAGTTTATTAACACAATCTAATACAAATGGACTTAATCTGAAATTATGACCATATTAATATAAAAAGTATTTAAATAATTATATTAATAACTTACTGTTCTTTTATTGTATGTTTTTCCTTTACTTCAACAGCTAATTCTTCCAAAGAATCTAGTTCACTTTTCAATAATATTGATTTTAAATCGTACACATCTTCTACGTTTGATGCATTACGATTAATTTTCGGTCTGTAATCTATTTCATTTTCATCAAGAACTGGTGCAACCAAGTCTTCTTCTTTGATTTCAATATCTATAAAACAATTGATATAATAATTCCATAATAAAATAATTATTAAATACACAAACCTGCGACTGTTTCTTTAAGTTCATCTTCAACATTGCTTATATTCATTTTCATCTTTTCAATTTGTTCAGTTTGCCGTTTACTTCGTTTTGATCCAAATTGTTTATATAAATCTCGTATATTTAAAGTACTACTATTTAATGTAGAGTCCAAAACAGAATTAAATTTACCAACTTGTACACTTAAAGATACAGTATTTAATGGAACTAATCTTATTTTATTAGTTTTTTTATTTCTTATTGCCAATAATTTATGAAAGAGTTGGTTATCTGGAGTTTCTTCCCCAGAATAAACTAATCTTTCTGTCGCTACAGCTATTATTTTCTTATTAGTTTTTTCATCAATGTATGAGCTACATTGTAGCTGAGTTTCATTTTCCGATTGTAACTCCCCGTTTTGGAATATAACTGCGATATTTAATACATTATGTTAACATTATCAAATATTAATAAAACATGTTTGAAAGTTTACCTGTTTTTGGTCTTAAGTCAAATGAATCAGAATCTATATGTGTTATTTCACAATCACCCATATTTTTTCTTAAATTTAGTTATGTTTAAAATAATTATACGAAAAACACGTGCGTTGCACTCCAAAATATACAAATAAATGAAATTAAGCACTAATCTAAAATAAAAATAACTAAAATATTGTGATATTCTTTTTTAAGATGATATTAATGATATTTCCGAATAATTTTTGTTTGATTTTTTATTTTATTATTATATTGAATATATTTATACAATATTCTTAAATATTTAAATAATAAAATTTGTTATTTTTGTTACCAACATAAAACATTTATCCTCGTCTTGTGTATATGACTGTGTATATAAAACCTATTTGTATTTTTCAGTTTGTCTGCTAAACAAATGTGTTGTGTAAAATTTCAATATTATTGAATATTAATACCGTAATCATTTGAAAAAATGGCTAATATAGTAATGACTGATATATTTTCATCATTTCAAGAATATTTGGACACAGAACAAGCAGTTAGAGAGGTATTACAATCAAATATACGTGTTTTAGGTTATAATATAAATTCCATGTTTTTATTACAGGAAATTAAACCAATAATAAAAGAAATTGAAAATACAACACGGAATATTTTAACAATTTTACAAACAATCCATCAAGAAAATGCTGCTCAAGAAAGTATGAGATTTTATAATTTGTATTTTTACGGCGAGTATCATTTGTTTATTTACAGTTTCAACATGCTGCTTAAAATCACGGCAGTTATTAGATGAAGTGAGAACACGATTTAATAAATTAAAAACTGTTGTTCCTGCTAATCAATATTATCGGTATAATGATCATTGGAAATTTACTACACAACGTTTAGTATTTTTAATTGCGCTTACCATTTATCTTGAAGTTGGTATTTTAGTATCACGAGAAACAGTTGCTGAAATATTAGGAAGTAAGTGTTGTACGTATTTATATAAAAATTATTTTTTAATCGTTTAAATTTTAGTTGAAGTGGATCATACTAAAGGATTTCACTTAGATTTAGAAGACTATCTACATGGATTGCTTCAGTTATCTTCTGAATTGGTAAGTAATAATTATTTCATTTTAAAAAAAGTTCCTTAAATTTAAAGATTCAACTTTTAAAATTAAATTTAACACATCGCAACTTGATTTTTAAGGCTCGCTTTGCTGTAAATTCGGTGACAAGTGGTGATTATAATCGTCCATTGGAAATTTCTAAGTTTGTAGCAGAACTTAATGCTGGATTCAGGTTACTGAACTTAAAAAATGATTCTTTACGAAAACGTTTTGATGTTCTTAAATATGATGTTAAGAAAATAGAAGAAGTTGTGTATGATCTAAGTATTCGGGGATTAAAACCTGAAACTCCAAATAATTAAATAAAAAAAAATCTAAATGTATATTTTTACATTATTAACAATTTCAATTAATTTTTATTTGCCTTTAACAAATATTTAAGAAATAGGATATTTTATGTATAATCACATTAACTTACTTTTGCAAGTGTACAAATATTTTTACTATTGTAAATTTATTTTATTTAAACAGTTGTTATAATGTATTTAATAGAAAATATTAAAAAATCTAAATGGTTATCGTATAATTTTCTTTTTTTCAGTTATATTTCATTTTACTTACCTTACGTACAGAATTAATATTTAATATAGTTTTCTAGATAATATATTAAAAATTTTATACCGGAATAATCCTCCCAAAAAATTTGAAAATGCTTAAAAATAAATTATTTTCTTTACATATTTAAAAAAACATTAATGTATAAATGTTTCACATAAAATTTATTATTTGTATTTAGCCACACTTTTGAATATGACAATATTTAAAGCAAAAATTGTCAAGTTGTTAATTGAAACTTATTATGTATTTACAAATACAAAAGTGCCAAATCTGTTAAATCTAAAGGACGATTAATTTCTTAAATACAATAATCAAATAATTTCACATTTAATTTTAATATACAATTTAAAATAAAATATTTTACACAGCCTCAGTAAAACAAAAGAATAATCCATTAACATAGATGAAAGGGATTTAAAGAATTTTATATAAAAAATTAAAATAAATAAAACAATAGACGAAAACTTCCACCTAAAATCTGATAATCCAGATTTTATTGATCACTCATACACATTAACTAATCACATATTTACAAATATTCACATTCAGAGATGACCTAATTCAAGTAGAACCAGAAACGTTCACTAAGACCCGTATAGTGTCGCGTTTTACTATTAATTACAACGATGTTCTACCGTCACAATCAATGTATTTAAAGCGTTTAGTTTTTAGCGGCATTTAGTGCAATATATCAATCTTTCATATTACTTTAATAAAAAAAATAACTTTATTAAATAAATAATAGCAAATTTCACAATAATAACTCGTAAATATTGCTAGATTATTAATTATTTAGCACTAATTATAAAATTAAAAATAATCATATGAAGATCGATATGTAGCACTGAAAATGTTCCACATGTATGCATTTTATAATATACTTTCAGAAGTAGAGAGTGAGCATTTAATGCAACACCGGTGACAAAGGAATGTGTCAACAAAATTCCATCTAGGACTGTGACGTTATCACACATCTCAATTATATTTTTTTTTTTTTAGGTATTTTATGTAAATGGACAAACACGCGATTTTTTTGTATATTATCTTAAAAGTTTATACATTATATTTATCAATTACATTCTACTATTTGCCTTTATGTCCTTGTGAAATTATTTTTATCGATTAAATGAATGAGATTATGTTAAGTTATAAAATCAGTGATTTAACACAGTCTTAATTGGAATATCCTAAATATAAAGCATGTCCAATGACATTCTGACAAACACTGCATATTTGTAATGAATCATTTATGTTACCTGTAATCGATTTCATAAAGATTAAAGATATAATATGTAGAATCATTACAAATAAGCAGTTTATACTCAAATGAAGATATGATCGATCCACATTTAATGAAAGAGAGCTTAATTATTTTATAGTATCGATTGATAACAAATTAGTAGTTTTATAACAGCCTTGTTTTTTGTTTTTAATATTTTTTTGTTTATAAAACATACACATAGGTTGTTGGTCTCATAAAATTAAATTTTCAAGTTTAAATATTGTTATTTTTAGTTTTTTAATATATATTTTTTTGTGTGTTTTGCTATAACGAATAATAAGAAATATACACAGTTTACGAAATTAAACTAAAAACAAGTTAATAAAAATAATATAATTTTCATGTTTTGTAATAAATAAAATATTTCTAATTTATATAATATTATCAAAATAATAATTTCTGGTAATT
>NEEE01001407.1:10411-26158 GCA_002278615.1 Pogonus chalceus
TACAAATGATTTTATTAATTTTATATAAATATTTTATTTATTTGTACATTTGTACTTTTATTTCACTTATAAAACAAATAAAGTTATTGAAAATTATATTTCATGGACTTATGAAAAAAATAACAATATTTCTCACTGGCAATAAAATTATTTTAATACTGTTTAAAATAATTGAATAAAGAAATGATTATTATAAATGAAAATTAATGAAATGTTTGATTGTAAATCGGTTTTACTAAAATACTTATTATTTTTAAAATGTAACCAAATATCAAACTTGAAGTTCAATTTTATAAGTATCAATTATTATATACTTTTGTTATAAAAGTATCCTGTGAAATTTGATGAATAGATTATTTGTAATTATGAAACGCAAAAAAAAAAGGATTTATATTATTTGGAATAATTATTATTTTCCATACATTTAACACGATGAAATAATTGTAATTCCCTTGTCTATTTTGTACTATAACAAGCTAATTTATACGCCAAATTATTTGGCACATATATTTATGTATGTCATCAGAACGCTTAATAATATTATTTTTAAATTAAAATTGTTTTAATAAAATATTTTATCTAAATTCAGTGCCTAAAATTGTTTAATATTTAACAGAAAAATATATATAAAAGAATTATTCAACTATAAAAAATCTTAAAAACCAATACGATGAATAAGAAACATTTATAACTTAAATAAATTAGAATTCAATTAAGAAATTCTTTGCAATAAACCATACAAATGAATGTGTCAACACTTATTAAAGGTAAAGAATATAATTAATACAATAATGAATTTAAATAAAATGTGAATAATTTTTATTTATTTTATTATAATGGAATATTTATTTGAATTCTATTTCTTCATATATTCTAATAATAAAAGATAATTAAATTTAACCTATTCATGTTTATTTTAAATAATTTTAAGAATGATTTTTTTTTATATATATATAAATTTACAAATATACAAAACATTACTCATGAAGATTTTCTTAACTATACAAAAAGCGTTTTAAAAAATTTAATAGAATACATATATTACAAAAAGCACCAAAAACATTTCAACAACCGTATTTTATATACAGCTATTCATGAATGATATATTATAAAAATGCAATGAAGATGAAAATAAAAATTTCAACAGGACACTTTTAAAACAGTGCGCTATTTGTTTTATCTGTACAAGAGTTACAGTCAACCAATGTACGAATACGAACGACAAACCGAACGTTTTAGGATTACGTCTTACCAGTAAAACCAACGGCAACGACACCAGTGCGTGCTGGTAATCAACAATAACAACAACGTGAACACGTTGTTAAGATCTGCAATCCCTGCGTCCATTTTGGTACGCAGGTTCCACCAGCAACATCACGTCACTTCCATCGGCAGACTGTTGTTTTTGCGCACTATTGCCTGCTTATTTTGTTTGTTATTAGACGATGACGTTGACACGTTATTGTCTATACATTGTGAGTTTAATTTCGATGCATCACCGCTGTTTTCATTCGATAATGAAGTTATATCCAAAATATTGGCACTGTAACAATTCATTTCATTACTTATGTATATATCATAGACATAATCTACTTCGATATTTAATTTTATAAGCAACATATAACTAACTTCATGTAATTAAATCTTAATAAAAAAAACTAATGAACAACTATTTGAACTGCCATTGTTTAAAGCAAATCGCACTAATAACGAATTAAGACCTCAAAACAAAATATAGCCCATGCCACGAAGCAATGGCATTGCGCAATAATATGCAGATATTTGTATCTGACGTACGTAATATCATTTTCGCATTATAATTCAAGAAATAATTTTACTGTGGCGGAACTATATGTAGTTTATGATTCATGAAATATTTTTAATATATAATACTTGAATTTTTATAGATAATAGCCATTACAAACATATTGTGCGCGAGTTATTACAATGGTAGTAGTTGATATCATCGATTACTATCAATAATATATAATATATTGATAATAATCAACAATAAATGAATATGAATCTATTGAGTCATTCCGAGAAAATGATTTTTTTTATTTTTTAAGTCTGGTATTGATAATATTAAATAAATATTTTGGTATATTGATTTAATTTTTACGGAATAAAATATAACAATGGTTAAAAGTAAAGAAGCTTATGTCGACATAAGCCAAAATTAAGAATTCTTTCTTCTATTATATTTTTAATAAATTATTTAATACGCATTTTTTATAATATTATGGCGAGAATTCAAACAGATTTTTTCTAATTACATTTTTAAATTTCAGCAACTTTTTGTTTTTCGAAGAGATGATATATTAGTATATACTAATAAAATAAAAAATAGAAACTCTTTGATTATTAAATAAATATTTATAGGTAATATAAGTTCAATATAACTTATGTTGCTAACCAAAATATATAAGCGAAACATCAAACAGATTTTATTACAACAACTTTTTGTTTTCGCCACAGATAATATATTTATACGTTCCCATATGTTATTAAAATAAAAAAATAAATTCAATTTTCATTTTGCACCATTTAATTTTAAAATAAATATTTATAATTAAAATAAGTTATTATAAATCTAGTTTAGAGTATATCATGCTTTTAAAATAATTTTATTAAAAGTCGCAATGCGAATTTACTGAAACTAAATTTAAAAAAATACTTTTAGAAACATAATCCTAAAAATCAAATGTGGATTTATGAAACGGAAATACTTTAAGTTTTTAGTATGAAAGTAAAAGGGTATAAAAATGAGACTTACCTATGACTATTAAGCGTATTATGTGTGGTGACGGTGGTATGTGTAGCAAGTCGCAAGCTGCGCTCGCTATTAAGCGTACTTGTTGCAGTGACACTGCTTCCTCGTGCACTCGGCATGCCACTCGTGTAAGCGTTATGTTGCATTTTATTCCCTTTTCGACCTGAACTCATTACTACAACAATATAATATACATAATACTTGATTAACAATATTAAATTATGAAAACAAATGATGAAAAATAAAATAAAAAATTATTTAATATCACAATATTATTGTTGGTTTTATTTTTAATATGTTAACTAAAAATAATATCACAACTTTAAGCACATTTACAAAATAAAGATAATTAACCCTCAAATCTACTTTATACATCTGAGTATAATTCTTTTTTTTTTTTAACTTAAGCAGTTAAATAATTTAAACTTAAATATAGTTATTTAAATTAAACTATGTACACATATAATAGATATTTAAAAGAATAAAATATATACATTCTTATTATTTATACTGAATGTGTTGAAATGTATTATTTTTTCTCAGCGTCCCTTTATAATAATTATTAATTTGCATAAAAATAATTGTTTTTTTTTTTTAATATTTTATGTATATTTTAGTTATCTATACACAAAAACTACAAATTAAGCATAATTTTATTTCTAACGTAGCAAATATAAGTAATTTATATTTTAAAAAGTAAATATAATATTTTTGTTAGAAATATAATTATTTTACTGAAATATCAATTGTAAAATAAATGATTTAAAACCTGTCTAATTTTATATTCATTTTTTTTAAATAGAAGCAATAATAAAATTAAAATTTATTGCACTTTGTATATAAAATCCATATATAATTTTACGGTTTAACAAATCTGTTGCATTTAATATTTGTAATGTTATATAAAATAAGTTTCTAATTCTTATAAAAAAATTCTTAAAATGTGCCTTCATTCGATATAATAAAAGAAATTTGATTATTTTTATAATGATACGTAATATATAGATTTATCATTTATATAAATATAATATAAAGCACTTTGTTTGTTTCGTAATAATCAATAAAATAAAATAATTCAATAAATATTTAATTAAAATTATATTTATTAAAAAAAAAATTATTGTAAATTTATATTTTTTAGCAGTCCTTATATTAAATAATGTCAATTTTTACAAACATTAATTATTATTGCAATTTTTAGGATAGCAAACGATTTAAACTACAACTAATCCATGCTAAACCCAATAGCATATTTATTAAATTAAAAAAAGATTTCAAATTAAGAAGAAATCCTAATTTTTTACGAAATTTAAATTACGGAAATCTGATTAAATTATCAACAAATGGACCGGCTAAAGCATGAAATTAAAAAATTCATGGATAAGTCTTAATTTAAATTAAAATTTGAGACAAAAACAAGGCATTAAAATCTTACATATTTTACTTTACCCTTTAAAAAAATAATCATTCATATTGAATTATTTAATTTATTAATTCTTAGAAACTTTTAAAAGTTATTTTATAAAATAATATGAATAAATATAATCGTATAAGATGTGAAATAATGAAAATGAATTGAAAATAATAAACACAAATTGAAAAATTTAAGGGCACTTACATTCTGAATGCGATAACGGTCCATTATTGACGTGATTAATGATAGTATGCTTGGATCGATTTTGAGTTTCCATCGATGATGACACATTAACACTATTATACTTAGGACTAGTCAAGGTACTTGAAAGAATCGATTGTTTCTTAGGTGTTACACATCCATCCACTGCACTAGCATTTACAGTAGTAATCGCGGATGTATCATCGTTGCTACATGTGTTACCTGACGCGTTCACTACATGAAATCGTGAGCAGCCGAATGAACGATCAAGAGCTTGATCAGGCTCTTGCCGAGTATCGTCATACGGCACCACCGTGCTAGTACTAGCGGCAGTACTACTACAACCACTTTCGCTCACCATATCCGAGTACAATTCTTGTAATGTAAACGGAGTCGTTGTGAATAATGAATCATCCATCAATGTTGACGGACACGATGACAAGTTTTGCAATTCCACAGTAATCGGTGTCGTGCTAGACGGATTAAATAATGATTCTTCTATACATGGACTATCATCGTAACTTGGCGGTGGAGTTTTTGGTCGAAAATGTAACCTAAAATAATTTTACGTGTTATTAAATTATATTATAATATTTAAATAAATTCAAAAGTTAATTTTTATTTCTTAAATAAAAACAAATATTTTCAGAACTTATTAAATAAATATTTATAAGAAATAATAAATGTATTTTCATTTAATATATCTTTTAATGTTATCATTTCATTAAATATTTATATAATAAAATATAACTAATATTTTCNTAACATGAAAAACGATAATTATTTTGATTGTTTAATTTTAAATATATAAAAAAACAATAGTTTATGAAATGACTACAAATATAATTTTTTATATTCACAATTATGATACAAGAAGTAAATAAAATAATTATCAGTGATTTTTAAATTAAATTTCAAACGTGGAAATTATTTTTATCGATGATTTAGTTAAATCAGAAGGAAGTTAAGAATAAATAAATAATTTAATTTAAATAAAAATGGGCGTTTCAATTATAAAATTACATTGAAAAAGATATATCTAAAATAATGATTTATATAAATAAAATGAAAATTTTTAGTCAATCTGCAGCTTTTAAATTAAAAATACTGTAGCTCTAAATGAATTAATTTATAATTAAATTGTATGTTTATTGCAGCTATTTAAAATTTTGCTCCTTATGACCATAAATGTTGAATTCCATTAATTTAATTGTAAAAGTTAATTTGAGCAAGAATCTTACGTTCATGATAGTACGTACAAGTTTGTACTAATATTAAAATCTTCATAAATAAATTATTAAATATTATTGGAAATGTATTATCGGAGAGAAATAAACCTCAAAAATGAGATAATTGCTATTTGGTTATAGATAAAAATAATACTAATTTATTAGTAACTCAATTGAACTAATAAAAAAGTTGTTTAAAGAGTAAAATTGTTGAATATGTGTTTTATTACTCCTTCGTAGTAAAATACATACCATTCTCTTTTAATCTCTTGTAAGACCTCTAGTATATCGTCCTGATCACATTTATCTGGATTCTTATTAACTTCTGTCCGATTATGAATCTCTTTTTTCACTTCGCATGTCACCGAATCACTACCACTACCAATTACATCACTAGCCATATTATTCGAGACCCACGTTTGTGAACCATACGCACTATTCGACACACTAACACCGCACGATGTTTGTTGCACACTGTTGTTCTTTAAATAAAAGTTTGTATCACTTGTCGAGTCTTTGTTGCTCATTGTCCAACTAGTATTTGTATCCGTCGATGAAGACAGCCTATTATTTGTTGTTGAGGACATAGATTTCGAACAGTCGATTACCGAAAAGTCTAACTGCCTCCACAGGTCATCATAGTCCGTTGAAGTTCGGTCGAGGATGACACGACCACCCCGGCCTAACCGTCGTCGTGCGAAACCGATGCACCGACGCGGGTGTGCAAGCGACGTCAACGTGTAACGATACTTGCGATCAGCCAAACCGTTTTCATGAGGCGGACACCATGGCCAATTACCCATACCATTTTGGATTGGCTGAAAATTATAATTTCAAAATTTAATACAATAAATAAATTATTCAATTAAATAAAAACAATATTTAGATTTAAAAAAAAAAATAAACTAAATGTTAACCTGATTTAAATTCAAGAAATAAACTTTTGTCAAACATCAATTTGACGTTTATAAATTGTATATTTGTTTTGTTTTAATTAAGTAAACAGAAAATTATTAATTCTAGAAATATTTATGTATGTATTATCAGTTAATAAAATCATATACTGTATTTAAAATTAATTATTTCGTATATTTATAGTTAATTATTGTATGAAAACAATTTATTATGGGTAAAATGTGTATTTAAATATATTTTTTTCAATTTTAGATAATAATCTTGTAGATTTATAAGTAAAATTAAAAATACTCACCATGTGATAGCTGCAGAGTTTATTTCGCCTAAACGCAAACTGTCCTTCTTCTTCTGTTTCTTCGGGTTCAGGAGATGGTTGAGGTGGAAGGATTTCCTCTTCGTCAGAAGAAACAATACCATCCATTCCACTACCAGGTATAGCAGACAATCTTCCATGTGTAGAATTTTTGTGTTTTCTTTTTTTGTATTGTCTTTTCTCTTTCCGTGGTATAATCTCATCTTTAATAATTGCTTTGCTAGCCCAACTTTGATTGCTATAATGATTCTGGAAGATTTGAGTAAACGCTGGACGAGACGTTTTCAGAGCAGAAACCTCTGCTAACATTGCACCACTGAAATCTTGTGCTTGATACCTCTTTTCGTAAATTTCTATCGTTAAATGAAGATATTCCCGTTTTGTTTTTTCTCTTCTTTTTACTAATTCGAGTAGCGTTACAGCTCGAGAAAGATCCCTTCGAAGTTTAAGCATTTTTTCATAAGATGTTTCATCATTTTTCCTATTTTTACGAGTTTGCATTTTTTCAGTTCGTCTTCGAAATGCAAGGTATGGGTTGTTAGCTGCAGATCCAGTTCGATGTTCTGTTTTAACTGATAATATCAAGGGATGTTGCTAAAATTGAAGATTTAAATAAGAACTGTGAAATAGTAAATGGTAAAAATATAATTTCTTACAGTTTTTAATCGTTTGTTTAACCAGTAATCAAATACTGCTATAATTAAATCATCATCTTCTTTAAGTAATGCTTTTGCTTCATTTAATGTAACTACTGTTTGACCACTACTCTTTTCTAGCCGATCCATCATTTCTTCAAATTTCAGAGGTGTTAAATCTAGTTTTTTCGCCTGCGAAACTAACCATCTTTCATCCTCCGAATCCATATCATAATCAGGGATGTCTTGTTCCATCGCAAAAGCTAAAACATTTTTTAATAAGAAAAAAATCTAAATAAATAAAGTTTTAAAGCGTACGTTGCATGTGTATAAGTTGCCGTGGTTGTTTATAATTTGGTGGATAGAGTTTATCATAAGCATCAACATTAGCTTCAGAGACTTCTGGAGTGGGAATAATGAGTCCCGCACATATAGCCCGCTGGAGATGATGCTCCTAATATATGATATACAAAATATTAGAAACATTAATAAATAGAACATAATGAATTGTCAAAAATTAAATGAATTTAACGAAGAAAAAAGTTAAAAAATATTATTTTATAGTATAAGCATGTTTACAATTTTTTCATAAAAATTACTAAGTAACAATTGATGACAGTTAATTCTAACCACATAAAATAAAAGTTTAGTTATAAGGGAACATAACTGCATATTGTTTTTCTTGTTAAAATTGTTTATTTCAAAGATATGAATTAAATAAAATTTGATCTTGGCCCGCCAGCCGGTGCACGCCGCCATAGTAAAAATGGCGTACACTCAACGAAAAACAAATGCCTCGATGTCATAATCGAAGCGGGACTTACACATTCCTCCTCTTTTTCCATTCCTGATGGCATTTGAGGAACTGCCCGATTAATCGCCGAATATTCCGGGAGATCTGGGAGTTCCTCTGCCATAAAAATGGGCATGGGTTTGCTGGCATCGAGAGCCCTCGCCCTAAACGATAGCTTCGACATATTTGTTGACAGCACAATACACACTGCGTGGACAACATAAAACAATCTCAAAAACTACTTTCTCGTGTCCCGGGCCGTCCGAGACGGACACTAAATCAATCTATGCGTTCTCTAGTACGTTCCCATTGTTTTTGTTTACACGCACTCAGTCACAATTACAGTAAAACAACTTTAGAACTTTGTATGTTGAGCGTGTATTACGGATAGCCATTATGGCGGCTCTGCCAAGGAGCCATGAACGTATTACTACCAACATACAATGCGCGGGAATCGTTTACGCATCGCATGGAGTCGAAGGCTGGTTGCTCACTTCATTCATACCGGCTTCACATGTCACATTTATTAATACAAAATTCATTTATCCTTTGATTTATATATTTTGTGTTCTATGAAAATTTTTCAAATAATAAATTACAAATAAACAATACTTGTAACAACAATAACAATCTCCAATAATGATTTACGGTAAAATTTAGTTGAGAATTTGATTATCATAAGAGTCATTTTCGTTTGTCTTATATGTGATTTGTCTTGTAAATATGATTACTTTTAAACAATAATACAACTATAAAATAGGATATAATATATGATTTTTTGACAAATAATTAAATAATAAAGTGTTTTGTAAGTACAGTATAAATTTTAATGATATATAAACTGGTAAATAAACTAATTTCTAAATACTTATGTTCAGAGCAAATGTTACTATATGTTTGTCGCACATAAAGGTTATTTTCGCGTAAAATCACATGAAGTAAATAAACACATTGTATTTATCAAAAAACAATTTGGTAAATTCAATAATGTAAAATATACACCAAATAATTTTAAATGTCAGAATACATTCGCAGAAAACTGACAGAAAAAATAATTTAACAAATATTTTGTTTTTAAAAATTATAATGCACAAGAGGGCGGAGTTTACTTTGCCAGTTCTACAGAAGGAAATGACGTAGATACACGTGGCCAATATATAACGGTCAATCTTAAATCTACTTTATCAACTGAGACAATTTTTACACCATCTATTTTACAAAAGACCAATAATTATTAGGAACCTGCAGTAAAATTCATTATAAATTTATTTAGTACTAAAGTAATTCATTAGAAAATTGCTTTATATATTCTTAAAAAATTAATTCAAATTAAAATGTAATAAATTTGTAGAATATTAACGAGCGCTCTCAAAGCGTATTTTTTTAATAAGATTTTATTTAGTTAATTAACTTAATAGCTATGATAAACTAATTAATATTGTACCAATTAATAACTAACGCTTTTCACATATCGCTACGATATCCATTAATTTCAATTATGTGATTATGAAAAGAAAATTAATAATTTTTTTAACTAAATTGTCGTTTAAACAATTGGAAAGAAATATAATAAAATTTTTACATAATTCATTAAAATTATGTAAATATAAACAAGTTTCCAGTATTGTACAACCTACAAGTATCAAAATTAGATCCTGTTAAAAATAAACTCAATGTGTAATGCATAATTATCTATAAAAAAAAAGCTAAATATTTTGAATTTTAAATTGATAATAAAAAAAATATTATTTATTTTTAAAGTGAACGCCAAATTAAAATACCGCGATTGAATTTTCGACCTTGTGAGCGCAAATTATAAATATAATCTCCATAAGAAGCGGTATTGAACTTTTACCTATATTTTAAGTTAATTTGATAATATACCGGATATTTATACGTAAAAAAAAAGATTAATTAATTTTTATAAAACAAATTGCATTCAATTAAAATTTAAAAAATATTAGATATTATGATAAACATATAATGATTGTAGTGCGACATCTATAAAGTCGCATTGTTTAATATTTCAAACTTTAAAATTTTGTTATTTTAAGAATGTTGATAAATTCTTATTCAAATATGTGTTTCGGTGAAGGTTAGTAACAGTTTGTTAAAATAATAAATTTATTTTTAATTTTTTTAATTTGAACATTTTTTTTTGCGTCTGTGCAACGCAACTTGGCATATTTTTGCTGATTGATAGTAAAAAGTATCTTAAAGATATAATATTATATATTTAATTGAACATGAAAAGAAGAATAAATAATTTCTTTCAGGTCCTTTCTGACGTTTTTCAAAAACTAAGTTGATCTATCTTTGTAACACTGATTTTATTTAATCAGATAAATTGAGTTTATATTTCGAATAATTGAGATATTTTTAGATACTTATTCTTTTTCCTTTTATAAAAATTTTGTTTTATAAGTAACTAAATATTAATATAAACATTTATTAATGAATAATTAATTTTAATTAGTTCAATTTGCAGCAGATTTATTTTAAAAGTATTAAAAATTAATTCAAATTAGTAATTTAAGATATTTTACTGAATAAATTTTCCCTATTAATGTTAGTACAAATATTTAAATATAAAAATTGTTCAGAATTAAAATGAGCATCCAATGAGCTATCTTTAAGCAGTTTACAGAATGACATGCAAAATAAAACAAATAACTTCTTTTATTTGTTATTTTAATGCAAAGAAGATTAAAATAATGATAATTTACTTCGAAATTAAATGAATTCGGTATTAAAAATGAAGCAGACCCATATAAATATTAATTGTGAAGTGTAGCTTAAAAATTATAATTAACTTTTATATGCATAAAGAAATAACAATTTAATGATTTGATTAATTTTTAATATATTTTAAATATAAAAATATTATTACAAAAAAATAATTCATAAATATAATATGTCCCAAAAAGGGTCAAGAATTAAACGTTCGAAAATCGTCTTTACAAAGAATTATAAGGAAGAATTTGCATCTTAAACCTTGCAAAATTCAGCATGTGCAAGAATTAAAACCATAAGACTATCTTAAACGATTAAATTTTGCGATTGAAATGTTCGAAGAGGTTTCCAAACTTCCGAAATTTGTTTTATTTTGCATGGCATTCTGTAAACTGCTTAAATTAAAAATTTTATTTATCCTGTATCGTGTGACAGAACCGTCATTTGTATTTAAAATAGGGCTCATAGGATGCACATTTTGATTATGAACAATACAACTTTTGCAATTGAATATTTGTCTTAACATTAATAATTTTACCACTGAATTTTCTATATAACACCCGGTATATTAAGTTGCGCTTCATAGTAAACAAAAGCAAGTTCAGAATAACTTTTTCTTTTATTATAAAGCATCTTAAAGAGACAGAACTTATAATTAATAAGAGCTTGATATCAAAAATATATCTTAAATAGTTTATAAATCGAAAACAAAAAAAAAACAAAAAAGACAAAAAATAGAGTGAAATACATGCGCACGTAAGTGAAAATTATAATAAGGAAAATGTATTTATTATTTACTTAATTTTTCAAGTTTACAAAACGTCAACTCAAATTTTCTTTCTGGTTTTGCTAAAAAATTAAGTAAATCTAAAAAGGGCTTTAAAAGCGTAAACATAAATTTATTAAGGGAAAATAATAAGGTAAATATTATGCAGATTATAATAAAATTATTATTTATAACATATCATCAATATAATAATTATATTATTTAGACAGAGCCGGCGTAAGGCAGATTTATTTGATCCGTTAATAATTTTGGTATCATCGATTGATTTAATTGATGCATAGAGTCTCATTTCGGGCATTTCAGTTATTTATTATTAAACAATTGAAGAAGCCTTTAAAATTTTGCGAAAAATTTAATGAAGAATAATTATATAGTAATTAATATAGATTAATTTTGTATATTATATTCCAAGTGTGTACACATAAGAGGCGTTTGCGGATTCCGAACATTCCTGCCGCGATTTGTCAAGGTCGTGGCCAGATGCAAGGTCCACACCAGGCGCCATCCGATCAGCGCCATTGCGTGAAAGTGTCTACCACCAAAGATAAAAGAAACCACGTTAGAGCAGCTCTAAAAATTAACATTTTTATTTATTTCGGCGGCATGTTTTGCACGTATTCGGCAATGTTCGGATTGTTGACGTTCATTTGTTTAGATATATGACATAGGTATGTATACAAGGTACATTACACTTTATAATCTCCTTTTTTGATAGATCCTGTTTCGGATTTAACATCTATCTGCTTCATTACTCTAATTTTTTTATTTCATGTTTAATATTTTCAACATTTATCAATGTTCAAATACTTTTAAAAAGTATAACTGATCAAATTTCAAATTTAAGTTTACTAATTTTGAAAAAGTAAATATATATTAAAGTTAATTCTTGTATAAAATAAATAAAAATTGATATAAACAATTGAAATCTATGTCTAA
The DNA here is from genome assembly GCA_002278615.1 of Pogonus chalceus. Classification (NCBI taxonomy): domain Eukaryota; kingdom Metazoa; phylum Arthropoda; class Insecta; order Coleoptera; family Carabidae; genus Pogonus; species Pogonus chalceus. The sequence continues at coordinate 23,141 of NEEE01001407.1, forward strand.
GATATTATTTCCTATTGAAAACGATCATTTAAACGGACTGTAATTGGAAAATCGTTTATCAGATTTTCAAATACACATATCTTTACAAATATTCAAGAAAAGATCTGTTTGAACGTGTTTTAAAACATGTGAAAATCTGTTTCTAATTACACATAGCCTACTTCTAAATCGAAATGTAACGGACGCATTTAGTAGCACTTATCTATATTTTAAAATTATAGAAAATCCTAAATTAAATATGTTAATTATTTCCCAGAAATATATACTAAAACTTTATAGGTACAATGAAGAATAGTATAATATTTATAAATACAAATATTACACCTACACAACTAAAAAAAAAGTGTTATATATTGGGGTTTCCCTTATTATATTGTTGTTTATTTGATTTACGTAGAATATAACCTTTGTTAAAATCTGTTAAAATTTCCATAATCTTGTATATATTTTTTTTTCTTTTAAATTGTTTGACAATGAGTCAAAAATTATTAAAATTGTTTATTTTATTAATAGTAGTATTTATGTTATGATTCATTCCTAATAAACACATAAATTTAAAAGTAAGAATTTTTATTTTTTCCTTATTTTTAAAATACTTTTAACACGCTGAATAGGGGGTAACAGTATTTTTATCGCTCAACTTTGTAAACAATAAATAAATATGTTTCTTAGAAGGACAATGATTTTAATAAATTACAAATAAAAAAGAAAAAATAGGTGCATGTTTCCTATTAATTCTAAATAATTTAGTCAACCATTTTTTTGTGACAAAGTATTTTGTTTAAAAACAAATGAATATACATAAATGTTATTCCAAAGCTTCCTTTATAATACAATTCAAAAGATTATAATTTGAAACAAGTAACATGTTATATCTGTCAAATTTAAACAAGAACATATTTGTTTATAAATTTAAACAAAAAAATTATAACCATGTAAGAACCTGACTTAAAGATGCATAAAATAATATCGCTTTGTAAAAAAAAAGTTGTTCGTGCTTCATATAAAAACAAATAAAATATAAATAAATAAAACTGTTTTGGCAAATTGCAGTAATAGCAAACTAAAAAACGGAATGTTTGCAAAAAACTGTTTGCTTTTAAATGTTAAAAGTGATTGTTTATAGAAATACCACGAAGAACGCGGTCAAAAATTATTAAACAATCCGTGATATTACAAGCATATTAATATTTACAAATCATTTTGTTATTGATTTTTGATATATTTCATGTGAAATACATGATTACATTTTGTTATTATTTGATAAAACTGCACCTTTTTTCTAGTTAAATTTAAAGAAAATCAATTTTTTTAATCAAATACAAAAAATGAACTTACAAATCAATAGATCTGTGTGTAAATAATAAACAAATTAATGACATAGCGATCAAGTTACCAAAAATAACAAATGAACGTCTAACTTATTCAATAATTTGACGTAAATTAACACATAGCAACTGTTAATACATGTTTATTTTCATATCTTACGTGAAGTGTTAAGAATATTGTAATTTATTCTATTATGATATAATCTAATATTTTTTTTTCTTCCGAAATACAAGAAATTTTGTAGGAATAGTTTTATCACTTTTATTCTATAATTTTTACTCTCTTTTCAATTTCAATCCAAAAAACTCATCTAGCTATAACAGGTCAGAAATAAAATAACATGTTTAAACGAATTTGTGCATGTTACTACAATATATAATTATTTTCACAGATAATTTTTCAACACAAACTAAATCATTATATATGTATGTAGTTATCTATTATCATCTTTTTATATAAATTAATGCAAGACTAAAAATAAAAAATATATTTATTTTTTTTCAATGTAAATCTTACAATAATGCCTTAAAGAAAAATAATTTATTTATATTTGTGTTTTCGAATAAATAATATTTAACGAATATAATATTTAACGAATCAAGGTCTCCAAAAATATTTAAAATTTGCTTCGTCAATCAAGAAATGTTAAATAAAAATTAAAACAAAAGAAAATTACAATGTTACCAACCATAAAAATACTGTTAACAAGAAAATAAATAATTATTTTAACACATTTTAAATATAAATATAATATATAATTAAATTTTAAGATAAAAATGTCAAAGTAAACGTGATAAAAAGTTTGCTTAATTATTTTTACAGATAATAATTACGTGGATAATAGGTAAGTTAAACTTTATTGAAAATTTACATTGGTTATGTTTAAGTTTGTATAAAAGTAGAAATGTAAATATTAACTAATTTGCATGAGCAACCAAACCGCATTCAATATGTTGTATATTACGTGATTTGCCCCACTTATTTGGTCTCAAGTCGATCTCGGGCGCCATGGCTTGTTCCGATGTGCGTTTTTTAATTGTTAGCGCACGTGGTTAAAGCCTACGTTGATCAGGTAACCATATCGGCATTAATAATATATATACATCGTTTAGTTCGCGTGATATAGTCAGTGTCATATTAACCGTCATGTTAATAACTTGCAGAATATTTGTGGTTCTTAGACATATTTCAACTTTTGGATATACATATTTGTGCAGATAAATGAATGATTATAATTAATTCTAATTGTAGTGTAAAAAAAAGTTATTTCTGTGTAAAATAAAAAATAAATAGTGACAATTTTGTGTTTTTATATTAAAATTTTCAGTGTAATTAACAATTCTAACTATTTTTTAATTAAAATATTTTAAATAATTATAAATAATTTATTAATTTTATTTCATTTGTAAATATGTAAATTCCGAAATATTGTAATTGAAAAAAAAGTAAATTTGAAATAGTTATCCAAATTATTTTAGAAATTAACAAATATAAATACATATTTTTTTAAAGAATTTATAAGTACAAGATGTAAATTAAGTCTTTTACGCTTAAACTAAATTTAATTTAAAAATATTATAGAATTATTATTAGAATAAATGCAACTTATTAGTGCGAGATAAAAGTATTTCTGTTTTATACAAGTTGTCCCAAAAGGGTCGGGGTATTTCCGAAGTTTGGAAACCTCTC
>NEEE01001407.1:26531-51126 GCA_002278615.1 Pogonus chalceus
ATATATTTATGAAAAAACAATCATTACGAAAATAACTGAGATCAAATTTTTATTTGAGAGGCCTTTCTGGGCCCCCATTCGATTTGGGCCCTGGGGAAGGGCGCCTGTTGCCCCTGTCTAGTTACGGCCCTAATAATAATTAAGATATTTAAATACAAATTTGAATATTAAATCATTGATTTGTGCGAAATTCTGTGATCGGAACTATGAACAAAAATATATTTAAATTATTTAAGATATTTATACGTAAGGGTTAAGAAATAGCCTCTCCTAGGCTTTGTCTGTGAAATTAAGAACTAGACATAGTCTAAAAGAGGTTAATTCGGACTCTAATTTCAACTATAATTTTATTAAATAAATTTGCGTAAATTTTTAGGCAGGACTTTTACTTCTACCTTAAAAGTTATTCAAATATATTGCACTGGTAAGTTATTTAAGTTAATAATTACTAAATTTAATATTTTCAATATTAAATTAATTTGTAATTCATAAATAAAACTTGTTATTGTAGGTGATAAGAGGATGCAACGGCTTAACTTAAACTGATTGACAGTGAAAGTGAATTTATCGCGTAGCTTCTTACATATTTACATACTTACAACGTTGATAAAAAATCTGAAAACATTTTTTTCACTTAAGATTGTTACAAGTATAACGCAACAAATAACATATTAATTAAAAATTAGTCAATACAACTATTTAAACAGTTTTCTAGTGTTTTTTTAAAGAAAATTTAATTTAAAAAATTACAAAAATAATTTTAATTTTCATCTTTATAGAATAATAAATTAATTATTATACTCGGAATTCTATGTTAAAATTACAATATTATGTAATTTTATTACTGTACTAACTTGGTAATAAAATTATATTTATAAGTATTTAACAATTATCATTTCATTATCTTGATATTACAGTATTAAAATAAGTTGTATTTTAATTATTAGTGTTTTCTGTTTTTCATTTGTTTTAAATTATTTTTAGTAGGCTTTGAAATTATTTCAGTATCTATAGATATGACTGTATTGAAACAATATTAATTTTATTTCAATTGTTTTTATTTTTTGATATTCATTTATTTTATATTAAGTCTAGTAGACTTTAAAATAAACTAGTTTGACGTTTGGAATTATTATTAATTTGTTTAACGGACTTATACTTCCTCTTCTATTTATACAATAGAATATTTTCAATAAAACTATCTTTTACATGGAACATAAATGTCAGATATTATTAATATTTTCTAGAATTTCATGTGTGGTAACTATGATCTTATAATTTTTGTTAAGGCTTTGAATGTGAAAGATTTGTATACATATCAGTCATTGAACATTGCATAAAGGTTTCACTTATTGTTAGATGTAGTTACAATCATAATCAGTTGACATAATAGAAAATAGAATGTTTAAAGTATGTTTATAAACATTTTCTTTAATGTACTGTGTCGATTGTATTCTTATTATTATTAACTTTACTAAACTAATAGAGATGATAGTACAAAAACAAAAGAAAATTAGTAGGAAATAATATTAAAGTAAACATTTTAATATTTTTATAATGTTGAAGAATAAAAAGGTCCGTGCTTATAAACACAGATTCTTTTAAATTCTAATCTAAAGTTAAATTATAATTGTTTAATAAAAAAAATATATTTTAGAATTATTAATCGATAATATACCGCGTGTCTAGTTAATAGTAACATTTCATTATGCCATAAATTTTTCCCTATTAATATTCGATCAAATATTTAAATGCAAAATTTGTTCAGAATCAAAATGTGCATCCAATGAGTCCTTTTTTAATGATATACGATGATCCTATTACAAGATACAAGCAAATAAAAATTGAAATTTTTAAGCAAATTACAGAGTGCCATGCAAAATAAAACAAATAACTTTAATTTAGGTGACATTGTTTCAGTTCTTGCATTTATGAGTTTCTGTATATTTAAAAATTAATTAAATAGAATATCTATGAAATCATTAATTTGAGTTTTCTTATCCGTATAAAAAATTTAAGAAAATTTTCATACCGAAATCATTTTATTTCGAATTAAGTCCCCATTATTTTAATCTTCCTTTCATTAAAATAACAATTAAAAGAACATAAAGTGTTAAAAAGTAATTTGTTTTATTTTGCAAGGCACTCTGTAAACTGTATATTATAACAGGATCATCATATATCAATGAAAAAGGCCTTATAGGATGCACAACAACAAATAGACACTAGATATAAAACAAAACTTAAAATTTTATACATACTGTATTATAAAAAAATTAACTAAAATAATATAGACCTGCATTATTCACAGAATAAATCGGCTGTAGAAAATTGTCGATTAAAAGATGTTACCGGTATTTCTTGTACACAAAGGTAAATAAATAGTTCTTACAAATATTAAAATAAGCATGTGTTGTGTACATATAATCAGTGAAAGTAGTGGGATCTTTCTCTGGTTCATATGAAATATAAAACTGGCCCGAGATCAAGTCATCTGTGATTTTCGTGAGTGCATCGTACGCAGATAACGCATCGAAACGCATCAGGTATGCTTTGTTTTTAATTTTTTATTTTATGTAGTAACAAATGTGCATTTTGTAAGTTGTTCAGTGAAAGTGGTGGCTTTTTTTATAAGTTTCATTACATTTGTCGTATTGTTATTTTCTTTGGCAATATTATTGTATATTTTTAGTTTTTTTCCTAATTTTATTTCAATAAATATAAGTCAAATGGAAGACTTGAAAAGTATTTGAAGAAGTTTTTTATAATTAAGAAATTAAAGGTTTAATTTTTGTTTTGGAAAAACGTTATTTTGGCTGTTACGTATAGCCATCGTTAGATATCGAAATTATATATGATTTTATATAATATAATTATTATAAATTTGTTATTTATGATTAAGAAATAAAAGAATTTAAAGAAATATTGAACTTTTTCTGAAAAATTGCGATTCCTTCTATTAATTTATTTACAAAAATGTATAAAATTAATAGATAATTGTTTCAAATATATGTTAATTTAGTTTTATGTGCATTTCGGTAATTATACAAATATCAAATAGATAAAATACAAAATTATATTTAAATAGGTGTAAAATTTTTCGTATTTTTTAAATTATCAGAAGAAATATTTAATAAAATAAAAAAGCCTTCCTTAACCTAAAAAACTTAAATCTTACTATCAATATTTTCATAATATTCCATCGATAATAAAAATATTATATTTGGTACAAAAAACGAAAAAGAGTTAAAATATAAATTTAAAATATTCATTATAAATTTTAAATAAACTGAATAAGGTAATAAAGAGAAAATAATTACAATAATAATATAAATGTATAAATGAATTAGAGAAACCAACAATTAAATACTTACAAAAAAATATTGTTGCTTCAATGTTGTTAGAAATTCTAATAATCAAACATTGTCGTATTCAAAGTGAAACTTCATTATTGTCATACACAGTTTTTTAAGTTAAATTAATTGATATGTATATTATTATTATTATTATTATTATAATAAAAAAAAAAAAAATTCTTTACAATATATGTTGTTGTTTGGACGGCTCGCGCACAACTAACCAAAAGTCTTAATTAATTTTGGTTTTCTATTCAAAATGAATTCATAAAATATATTAAAGAAATAATTTAATTAAGAACTAATGGATTTTGGATATTTTTACCTGTCGTTTCAAAATTTATATTTTAAATTAAATTATTTTTATTTCGAATATATATTTTTAATAAGATAATTAAATTGTTAAAAACAATTTTTTAATAAATGAAAGAGATTTTCTTCTTATTATTTAAAATAATAATTGAAATTAAATTTTACAAATAATTAACTTCTATTTTTGAAAAAGGTGTAAAAGCCGAAATGCGCATGAAAAAATATACCGGGTGTCTACTTGTTTTTGTTATATAAGAAATTTAATGGTAAAATTTTCATTTTGCCATAAATTTTTCCCTATTAATGTTAGGACATAGTTTTAAATATAAAAGTTGTTTTGAATTAAAATTAACATACAATAAGTTCCTTTTTAATGATATACGACGATCCTATCACAAGATACAAGAAAAATAATATTACCATGTTGAAGCTGTTTACAGAGTGCCATGCAAAATAAANGTATATTGACTAAAGATGGAAATTTTATTTTTCCTGTATCTTGTGACAGGATCGTCATATATATCATTAAAAAGAAGCTTATTTATATATGTATATTTGTTCTAATATTAACAGGAAAAAAATTTCTACTTTTTTGAAAATTATACCATTTAATTTTCAAAAAAGTACAAGTTATTTTAACTTGCTTAAATATTACATTTAATTTTTATTTGAATTAATTTTCAGATTCTCAGAATGATACGTAAAATTATATTTATTTTTATATTTATTGGTAAGTATAACCGAAAAATGTAAATAATATAAATGAGCTAAACTTTAATTTATTTATAATTTAATCATTATTCAAAATTTTGTTGTTTAAGATTATTTACTAATATAAAGTTATATTTATTCGAAAAAAAATATAATGAAATGAAATTTATATTTTAGTGTTAACGTATGTGGTAAGTAAACCATTATCAAAAAACAATTCAAATACACCACATCACAGATCAAAACGCTGGGAAGATTTCCCAAATTTGACCTTCACTTTTGATTGTTCGGATAGAGCTGTTGGCTTCTATGCGGATACGGAACACCATTGCCAAATATTTCATATGTGCGATGAAGATGGAAGACGTATACCTTACATTTGTGCGAATGAGACAAGTTTTAATCAAGAATTCAGGATATGCGACTGGGAGTATAATTTTGATTGTGCCGATTCCGAAAAATGGTGCGTTACTATTAAATGCATTTATAAAATTATACCTAAATTTATTTCTTTTATTTTGCGGACTAATTTACCAATAAATAATTAATTTGCAAGTGTTTAAATAATAAAAATGCAAGATTGTAATAATTATCGTATTATTTTAAATTTCAGGTATTATTTGAACGAATTAACCTACGTAACAGACCCTCCAAAAGATGTCAAAAATAATTTATGAATATCTCTGAAAAGTACTATTCTTGCCATTTCATATAAAGATTGTACGATCAAGTACACTGTAAAAATATCATTAAAAAAACATTTTTATGCACCAATTAAAATGTAAATATGTAAATTAATCATTTAAATTCAGATATTACTTAAGACTATTATACTTAATAATTATAAATTAATAATAAGCAATAAATGTAATTTGACTTTAGTATTTTTTCGTATAAAATACATCTGGCAACAGGATATCTAACAATGTAATATAAAAATTCAAAAATGATTAATAAAAGTCTTCAATTTTGATACAACGGTCGATTTACTTAAAAACATATCATAAAATTGTAAAAAGTTTTAATTTATATTTAAAAATTAGATTTAAGCTAATTGAAGTAAGCAATAATGATTGAATTTTGAAAACTCGCGTTTTTTTAATCGACTCGCGCATTTATTCATCCGACGTTGTAAAGTCTTCACGAATCCGTAGTCATATTTGACATATTTATATGAATTTACAGTTATTTATACTGAAATATCTATAAAACGGCAATTCAAAAAAGTTTGTTTGTAAATTTTATATAATCTACAAAAGTTTATAAATACGAATTAAAGTTTTTTATATTTTTATCTAATTTGTTTAAAAAATGATTATTTCAAACGAGGTTCCCTATTAACTACATGTTAAATATCTTATTTGCGATTACTTAAAAAAAAAAATTAATTTTTAATTTATATACTATTTCAACTTTTCATCTAAAAATTGATCAAACAACCTTAATTAATATATTAGTAATAAATATAATAATGNTACTTTGTATTATTTATATATTTACATGAAACATACGAAAAAATATTTTCGATAAATCAATTATTGTTTATAAAACAAAATTCTGCAAAATTTTTATAATGCGTTGCAGCATTTCGATATATAATTTATATCTGACATTTATCTATACAATTTTATATTCATTCACAAATGCACTGATATACAAATAAAATATTTAGGTAAATCAAAACATTTATTACAACATCGTAATTTTTATTAGTTTGGTATGATTCTCAGCAATTATTTTACGGTTTCATATATCATTTTTAAAATCATAAATAATAAAATTAAAATGTATTTGTGCGAAAATATATACAAAATTAATTTGAAGTGTATATAAAATAAAAATGTGCGAAAATCTTGGCGTTATACTATATCATGTGAAACTCAATAAATATTTTATATTGTTGTTAAAAAAATATTTATTTTACGTATTATAAAATAATAATCAACATTTTCGTGTGAATTAAAACAAATATTTTGAATGTGAATCATTTTCTTTGGCGTATTTTATTCGAATTGTATCGATGAATTATGAAATGTATCCTTTTAAAATACAGCTCTTAATGAATTTTAATTAAAACAAGTGATAATATGTTTAGTTTTAATTATTGTCGCTATTAATGAAATGATTTTTCTTCATTAAATCTATAAGTTCTTGCTGAGAAACAAAATATTTAAAAAAAAATCGTTCGTTTTTGTAAAAATAATTACAATAAAATATGATATAATTTGTTTACACTTCAGTTAATAATAATTATTAGGTCTAAAATTGAAATTTTATGTACAATTATTCAGGATTTAAAATTATTTGTAACAAATTTACAATTTAGTTGCATTGCACATTTTTAGAATTGCATTCTGGAAATGCAACGTTGTATAGTATCGACAATGTAAAGTAGTGAACTTTTGACACATCATAAGAAGCCCATATCTAGCGCATTATATAGTGCTGCTGAATCACTATGACTTGATATTCTCCAGAATGGATAATTTAATGCTTTTGCGGCAGTTTCTTCGTCTTGGCCATCACCTATTACTACGTATGTGCATTTTCTTCCGAATCGTGTTACTATTCGTTCGAAACAGCTTTCTTTACCTATTAATTTATATTTTCTTCAGTGGTTTGATAAATCTTTATTAGAATAAAATACGAACCTATTTTTGTAGCAGAATATATATTATCTATTGGAAATACACCTCCTAAACCAAATAATAATACTTTGGCAAGAGCTGGTACTAACTGGGTAGTAGTAACTAACACGTTAACACAATTACTTCTCGAGTTTATTAATGTTAAACATTTATTTGCAAGCGTTAACCAGTTATCAGTCACTGTTTCAATTTCTGATCGAAGTTGAAGCCATTGATCTCTTTTCGTTGGTCCTAATAAACCTCCCACGCTATAAACAATTTTAAATAAATATTTGAAATATTTAAAACTTAAAAATAATAAATACCTATTTCTATAATTATTATAAGTATCCTTAATTTTTCTATATCTAAATGCTAATTTTCTCATCCAATCTACACCTCCTCTAACACCAGTAGCTAAACATAAATTTCCACTGGTCGCTGCAGCAGCGTGGAAGCCATCAGCACTAAAATTATATGAAGACAAGTCTTGGCCGTTGTCATCTGATGAAACATCATCTATGTGGACTTGATCACAGTCCTAATAAAACAATTGAATTATAAAACAAGTTCAAAAACAAATGAATTATAAAACAATTGAATATCACATACCTCAACATCGTTGAAAAAGAAATGGGTATCAGCTAAATTAAAAACCATTTCTTCCATTCTAAAACCAAGTTGTACTACTGTATGTGTGTCCTGTAAAAATGATAAATAAAAAATAAATAATTGTTTAAATTGAAAATAAATAATTGATACTTACTTTACCATATTTAGTGGCAAATGATCCTGTTAATAAACTATGGAATATTATAATTGTTTCATCTAAGTCCCAAATAAATACTCGTTCGGTAGTCGATTCTGGTGTTGTAGGAGAAACAGTGTTATGTCGTCGTCCCCGACCTCTTGTACCTCTAGTTTCGGTGCTTGTTCCATTTCCAGAATCCCTCGATCGTCTTGTAGTTCCATCAGTCTTAAGCGGAGAGGTAGGTGCATCTGTCAAAGATAATCCATTTGAAGGACTATCTGTAATTATTATAATAAAAAAAGAAAATTTTTATTATAAAAATAAATACCTTCTTCTTCAGAACAGGAAGTATCACTATAATCACAGATCATTTTGTAGAAATTTATGTCTGCCACAGTGGCAGAAGCTTTTATTTGTAGGTTATGTTTATATACTAATGTCAAATACATGCATAGAATGTCAAAATATCGACAAAACCATTTAAAATAGTTTCATACCTGGCAAAGAGGTGGCAGCAAGTTGATAACTTGTGCTGATACTTCCGCTGGAACTTGGGGAGCTTACATATGATGAATAACTTTGGGCAGAGTAATAAGCTGAACTTGGATATTGGGGTACTGATTGAGCATCTGCGTATGTCGATCCATAACCACCATAATCCACAGTCTGTAAAGCCATTTTTAATAATATATGTTAAAATAATTTAATGTATTTAATAAAAATATACAAGTGAATACATTGTTATACTGATTTTTTTTTTAAATTCTCCTTTATAATAACGTTATTTAATTATTTTTTATTGAGAATAAATTATGAACATAACTATAATTTTGTTTTCTTTATTAATGGGAAATCCCACCCTAAAGGTTTCAAAAACAACGATTTTTTGTATAAATTCATTCTTTATACTGTCTAGACCGAGCCTCTAAAAGAGTTAATTAATATTCGAAATCATTGCAAAGATACAAAAAGAATCCAAAAACTTTAAACGCGTTTTTCTCGAAACCACATTTTTCAAACTGGGTGCCACTTTTTCTCGGGAACCATTCAATGAAATCACTTTAATCTTTATCGGGTATATGTAAAACTGTTTTTTTTTTTCTGTCGTGAAACATAGGATTTTTGTTTTTTTAATTTTTTTTTAAACAAATTTATGGCATTTTTTTCAAACTGATACCATTTTTATATTATTTTTAATTTTCATTAAATCCTATGCTTCACGATAGCCAACCTAATATAGTTTAAGGAAATCTAAACGATTTTGTTCTACCATGTTTAAGGATTGATCGCGACTGTCTGACCCCGAAGGCTACCACGGCTTCAAATATTAATATTTTTACTTCAAAAAATTTTGTAATTATAATTAAAATACGTGCAACAATATAGCAAAAAACTCCAAAAGATTCGATTGTTATTTAACACTTAAAAAAATTCCTGAATAACTCTGTTTTTTCGAGCTGTCAGGGTTGGGTCCCCCCTTAATAAAGCTAAATAAATGAATTTTTTTTTTTTTTTCGATTTATATAATTATTTTTTATTAAGAATTAAATTCGGAACAACACTACAAATATTTTTATAAATTTGATTATTTTAAAAACTACAAATATTATAAAATATTTGTGTTTATAAATATATAATTTTCGGTAAATCTTGTGACGACAATTTTGTACTGTTTTTTAGTACGTGTCAAAACCTGTCCTTAATAAAGTATAATATGTAAATACCTGTGCTGGAAAAGCTTGCGCAAATCCACTCGTCCCAGCCGCACAATTATAGCCCGTGTATGTGGAGCCATAACTGCCGCCTTGGTGTCCGGTACCAGAAACTGTTCCCGTGGAACCAAAAGGAGATGTAGGTGCTGAATAACCACTTAAATAGGCTGTAGTTGAGGCTTTACAGGCAGGATTTAAGGTAGTGCCTCGAGTACTAAGATTCCCTGTTGGTGAATTACTATTTGCGGTGCCCAAACTGGCTGCCGCTGCGGCCGCGTATCCGTAAGATGTGCTGTTATAGAATGAGCTGTTCATATACGAACTTGGGGATGATGTTCCATAAGCTTGTTGCATACTATAAATTAAATTAAAATATTTCATAAGAAATTTGATAAGTTTTTTTTGTTTATAATTTGTACCTATTATAATATTGATGTGCTGTGGTGTATTGATTATGATAATCTTTCGCTGCGTCATAAACAGAACCAAGCATGTCTGCTGTAGCCCCTGGAGGACCTAAAGCTGCCGTGGTACCGTAGAGTGCTGCGGCTGCAACGCTTGCCGGGTCTGTTTGTGATAATGTGGTAACATCAGTTCCACCGGCGCTATCTACTAAGCCAGGACTTCGCATTTCGCTTTTTACACCTATAATTATCAATTTCAACAATATTATACTAACTTACAGTCAAATCATTTTGTTTGAAAATTCGGTATTTGTCGTGTTAGCGACCATTATTATCTTTTAATAAATACCTTTATACGATCTTAAGAATATATTTTATCTTATACGATGAACGTCTAATAATTAAAGAGACAAATTGATGTAGCGAAAAAAATGATTCATTTAATGAAAATGAAACTTTTTTTATATAAATTTTATAATCTTAAGAACACATTTATTTAGATTTTCGATCTAAATAAGTTTTTTTTTTGTACAATTTCGATTGTAATCTGTACGCCAGTGGTGTAAAGTTCAATGAGAAGATTTTTGCTATCCGAAGGTGTAAAACTGGCGAAAATTAACTTAAAAATATTAAAATAGTATATAGGGTTTAAATCTCAATAAGGTGTATAATTACTTCGAACAGTTTAATTTGGACAAAACAAGTATTACTGATTTCGATCGCTTTGGACAACCGCGCTGGAAAATCGCATAAATGCTATTTTTCGCAAAGATAAGCTAGTCAAAATTTCCTAAATTATTAATATTAGTGTTGAAGCAGTGTATTTATTTATTCATGACGTGCTGAATTATCTCAAAACGAGTTCGAGATGGATTCCAAGACAGATGACTCAAGTTAATAAAGACACTCGGTTTCGCATTAGTTCTAAGATTGTAAGATTGGTTGGGAGGTGTTACCACATCCTCGTTACAGTCCAGACTTTACCCAATCCGATTTTCATTTGTTCGGCCCACCTAAAGACTTTTACGCGACTAGAATTTCGACAATAACGAAGCGAAGTCAAAAATATGGTACATGTATAGATCAAAAAACAAGGTATATAAAAGATTTTATACACTGAGAAAATCAAAAAACTCAGATATCTATCTATCTATCTAAATATTGCTAAAGACTATGTTAAAAAGTCATTGAATGAATTGGTTTTTTCTAACGAAAATAAAATTTTCATGAATTAAATCTATAATATTAATTAAAAAGTAATATATTTAATAAATAATACATGACTTTTTCTATTAGATACTTTTAATAGGACTCTATCCATTGTCAGTTCCAATAAAATAAAAATTATAGAAATAAATTTATCTTTCATTTTTATTGAAAGCAAAACGNTATATACTTCTTTTGATTATACAAAGTATTAAGTATAAATATGAACTTAGATAAAAAAAAAAATGCTAAATTTAATTATAGAAGAGGTTTATTAGATTTAAATTATCTTTATTGACTTTATTGAGGTTATAAAATACGCTTATTATCTTAAACATTTTTTTTATGTTTTTACTATAAGAAATACAAACAAATATATATTTTGTTTTTTAAATAAAGGAAAATTTAATTGTCAATCTTATGTTGTTTTGAATTATAAATTTAAATAAGATTTTCACATTTTCTCTACTTATAATTCATAAAAAACCGACATACATGTTTAATCGTCATTTTGAGATTTGAATTATTGATATAAATTTCCAAAAAAATACATGTTGTAAATACAAAATAAAAAATATCATAGAAATACTTAAAAATATATAAAATAAATTGATTAATTATTGAATTACCTGAAGCAGAATCAGCAAGTATACTCCAAGGCGGCGGCAAATGATGTAAACTAGCAACACTATCAACTAATCCAGAAGTTATACCACTTGCTGATATACTATTTACACTTGTTAGTCCACTGTGGTGATCTCCAATACTAGACGACGACACCGGCGCTATTGACACGGACGTCGTTGTCACCGGACTACCACAGGAAGATTCTCCCGAAGCGCCACTACCGGTGCCCGGGCTACTAACTGCTCCGCTTGCCACCACGTCGTTACCCAATCTGTTCAAAACAAATTTATTTATTAAAATAAAGCAATAATTTTAAACCTGTTTAAATTATAATTTGTAAAAAATAATATTCATAAACTCCGCCCAAATAGTATTTTTTAATATAAAATTAAGATTTAAGTTAGTAAACAAATAAATTTGTTATAAAAACTATCCGCCTATTTTATTTAATATTAAAATTTATTTGCAACATTTAAAATCTCAAATAAGAGAAATCTCATTTGAGTTGGCATAAATAAACGAAAAATATTACAAGAATTTTAAGCGTGTGTCTAATAGTGGCAACTAATAGCTACAAGTTGTCAGAAAATATATAATTGATTATCAAATTGCTTTTTAACATTTTATCGAATCCAATTTACAAACGTGTATTTAAAATTTAGGAATGTAAATATTTTCTCTAATCGTTTAAATTAATTAAATGATATAGTGAATATTTTCAACAACTTATTTTATTTATCATAATAATGTCACAAGATAAAAATATAAGATATACGGGTGCTTTATAATTCATAGAATCACAGTGAGTCTTGCTAAACAAATGTAACCTGTAGTCAAAACTGTCATTTGTTTTCGATGCAGCACGATAAACTGATGTGTTGTTGTGCTTACTGTGACAACGTGGAAATTTGTCAACGCGCAACGCTTACAGACCTTGTACAGATCAACCGCTGATAACTTGTATATATTTTGGTTTGAACTTCGACATAGCACGAAGTCACCTATATATTTTATTAACGTCGTGACTTACTTATATTTCTAACATTAATTTTTATTTAACAAATAAAAAAAAAGAATCGCTAAAGTAATTTAACAACGAATATAGATATTTGAAAACGGGATATTTTTTTTTCAAAAATATGAATTAAAAATCCTTGTGGTTCCGTAGAAAGTAGGGGCTGGGTTTCTAGTAAATTTACGACTTAGGGTCGAAATGACAAGACGTATGTCACAAGCAACGGCTACACACCGGCTTGACATATACCCAAGAACCCAAGTTGACCCGCGCTAACGTTTACACCCGCACAAGGCTTCCCAGAAATTTATGTTTTTCGACCGGCTTGCCAATATTTCACGCACTAGCCTCGCCTTAACATACTCAGCTATTCATTATCGCGTTTTCATTTGTTTAACACCCTTAGGAAGCTTCTGCGTATAAGAGAATCTAATAATTACAATAAATTTAAGTAGGCTTAAAAAACTATAGTTCATTTGTTTGATTTGCACGAAAAATTAGTAGTTATGTTAAAATTAATATTCCACACATATTTTAAAATATATAAATACAAAATATAATATTTATCTGTCGGTCTGTCATCAGAAAAACAAATAGTTATATATATAAAAAAAAATACATATTTTCCTAACAAGCATTCAGTGTAAATGTAAAAACTTTCACAAAAACTGAAAATTCATTTTGGCCAATGGGCAATGTTCCAAACATGCTGTCACCATCTAGCTGTTTTGTGGACAGCATCAGCGAACAGGACAGACATGGGGAACGGAGACAAGGAACACACGTTTTTCGTTCGAAAAGCATAAGCATATGTCACATTGCGTGTCGTTTTCGTTGTCATCGTTGTTGAAATCACATTTATATACTTACTCGCATGCATATTGTACTAACATTTTAAAATTAATCAGTTTTTTTGATTTTATCGCTTTAGAAGTTAACTTTAAAACTGAAACAAAATAGCGTCGATATATGCATAGCAATCTATTTTTTTCTACAAGTTAAATCACTGAATTATAACTTTCTTTAAAACTACTTTGTCAATACTTATATATTATAATGATCATCCTTATCTAAGAAATAAATTTTATTTTACAAGGTAATGATCATTATTTTTTATTTTATATATAATTTAATGTCTAGTTAACATAAAGATAAAATCACAATTTACGAACTTAGGTTAAGTTTAAATTTATGAGTGCTATGCTTGTCTTTGATTTAAAATATAAAATGTTAATTTTTAATTTTAATACTGAACCAAAATACATTTAGTTTTTTAACAAAATTATATAAATTTTACATTAAAATTCATGTTTTTTAAATTTAATTTTGCAAACAAATAGGCTCTTAATTTAATAAGCAAAATCAATTTAAATCCACGAGTTTCAAAAGTTCACCGATATGAAAAAACAAATGAATTTATGTTATTAAACAAATGAAGAATATTTAAAAATAATAATTGGGAATGTTCGACGAAATAACTCATAAAGAAAAATACCAATGACATTGAATGGTGCAGTGTAGGTTTAAAAGTTTAAAACCAAAGACCGAAGCAAACAAGTGTCAACTGGCGAGTTAATGGGAATGCACAGTTCTCAATAAACAAAGAAGGGTCCATGGTGTAATTCATTAGTTTGACAAAGAGAAAAATAGGAGCAGCATTTGGTTTGCACATGTGCTGAGTCGGGCGGTGTAGAAACACTCATTATATTTTATTTTTCTGACTTCTTGGATGAGTTTTTAGGTTAGGAAGTACATTTAGCTAAACAAACATAAGTAATTATGATGCGTTTGGTTGGATGACAGAATTATTATTTTGTTCACGCAGTGGTGTGAAGTGTGGCATAGGACATTTAGAAATATTATATTATTTATTAAATAAATTTATTGATTGTAATTTAATAGTTACATTTATTATTTATATGTAATTAATATGATAAAATTCTTTGTTTCTTATTATAAAGTTGTCAATATGATAATCGATTTTAATCGCAAACAATTGCAATTCCAAATAAATTGTAAACAAAACATATAAAATAAATAATTAATAAATGTCAGTTTCGAAAATAACATAAATTCTTCTAGTTAAGGTTAATTTAATTTGAAAGATTTTAAAAGAGTAAAACCAAATAACGGAACGAAAGTATTTGCATCTTCAAGATGTAAATAAGAAGTTAACTATAACAATGAAAATAATTTGTCCAATAAATTAAGTAGTAAGAATCTGAGAAGTATGTAAAGAAAGAGAAAGAAATCATTGAATGTTTATATTCGTTTGATATTATCAGTTCAAGACACATGCCTACACTAACGGTTATTGTTCAAGGCGTTAATTACCGTGTTTCATATTATTTATTATCTTGTCATGAGCCTTTCAATTATGATACCCACACAAATGTATTCAAAACGCACGCGCAACCATTGTCAACCATTATTAATGTGTATTTACTTACATATGTTTAAATGTTCTATTATATGTTTGACACTATGACATTGTTTCCTGACTGAGGAATCATAAAATTATACGATTTTCATGGATGGATAATTTTAGTATAACTAATTTCGTTTAAAGTATGTAAAATATTACATATACTTTTCAAAAAATAATAATTTATTTTTTTATGAAATTATGCGTAAGTTAATAGCTTATTTTGACTCCTTCTAATATTGTAATGTTTTCCTAACATATAAGTATTTGGAAAAAGAAATTTAACGAAAAGTGGACAGAAAAAGATAAAAAGAATTATGAAACTAGAATAGGAGGAAAACATAGAATAGTTATGTGTTACATATTTTCGTTAGAATCTGTAATGTAAATTTAATTCCATATATAAAAAAGATATGCTTTGAACACTACAGTCAAATTTTCTTGCATTCCACTAGAATATCTTAACCTTAAAATATTTGTTTAACATTTCTTCTAATATATTTCTAAATACGTTACATATTTTCGTTATTCTCTACAATATGAATTAAGCGTTTTCATATATAAATATTTTATTATATTTCAATTAAAGATTTTAACGTTAATAAAAAATAAAAAAAATACAATAATATATTTTACTTATTATGTATTATTTTTTCTAATATTCCAGAAATGTGTTACACATTTTCGTTATTCTTTGCAATGTGAATTAAATATATTATGAAGAAAATAAATCAGAACACTAGAGCAAATCTTTCTTATTTTCCGCTAGAATATATTTTTCTTAAAAAAGAAATCTAAATTTAATTATAATAATATGTCTGCTTTCCCTGAAATGTGTTACACATTTTCGTTACTATTTACAATGCAAATTTAGTGCTATCATATAAAAAACGTTTTTTTAATATTTCATTTAAATATTTAAACATTAATTAAAAATTAAAAATACAATAAAATTGTTTTTAATTAATTATATCATATTTTTTATATTTCAGAAATGTGTTTTAAATGCGTTACACATTTTCGTTATTCTTTGCAATGTGAATTAAATATATTGTAAATAAAATAAATGAGAACACTAGAGCAAAACTTTCTTACTTGGCACTTGAATATATTTTCCTTAAGAAAAAAAGTTTTTCAATTTAATTATAATAATATATCTACATTCCCTGAAATGCGTTACACATTTTCGTTACTATTTACAATGCAAATTTAGTGCTATCATATAAAAATCGTTTTCTTATAATTCATTCAAATATTTACACGTTTCTAATTGATTTTATCACATTTTTTATATTTCAAAAATGTGTTTCAAATGCGTTACACATTTTTGTTACTATCAGTAAATTAAATTTTAGTGATATTATTCAGTATTTTTTGTATTTAATTATTATATAGTTTAATAGCACCCAGATATAAAATTATTAAATTGAGTTTTAGATTCATTTTGATAAGTTAAAAGTATTTCATTTATTTCTTAGCTCTATATATTTTTAATAACTATTAAGAAACACATAAATTAAGAACATAAAAATTATATACCAGGTTTAAAACAATATTCCGATATACAATATATAATAAAAAAACGATAAAAAAAAAATGAAATGTATGTGATCATAATACATAATTAAGTGTAAGAAATATGCGGAACGTAAGCAAAGAAAGAGTTTTGGAAACATTTCTAGGTGTTTTGGTTAACTAATGTCTATAAACGCTGTGGCGCTTGTATTTTATGATCGCTTTGTTTTCAAAATGCTTCCGGCTTTTAATTGTTCTAAGCCACACGAAGTCGACTTTTAATGTTGTTGGTTTGTACAAAAACGTGTGCAACTTTAACGATCACAGTCTGTGTCCATATTGTTTTGATCATTTTAATGTGTTATAAGAATTTCTTTTTTCAATCATGTAATACTGTTATTATTATTATAATTATAATGTTTAGTTTTGAAATATTTAACAAATTAGTTAAAACTATTAAAATATTTTATTTTATCTTTAATTTTTGATGTTTCATTTAATATTATTTATGGTTTTAGTTGGATAAAAAAAAAAAGCGGAAGTATTATAAGATTACTCAGTATGTCTGACGCAACCCTTTATTTAAGAAACTATAATTTCTTGACGAGTGGTTCTCAAACTGTCTACAACACAATATATTTTACATAAAGATTTTTAATTTAATTTTATTTATTAAACATCAAATGGATTGTAAAGTTAAAAAATTGTCATTTTAAAGTTCTAAAAATAATAATTTAATAGTTATTAATGCAACTAAAGAGTAAAGTAATGGTTTAATCTCGAGAATATATATTTATTTGAAGGATTAATGCATTTACTCACGAAATGTATACAAAATGTTTCATGAACATCAATCAAAATTTATTTTATCAATCAATTATTAGATTATTAATTATAGAATGTCTTTTTACATCAATCACTTTATTGAAAGAATAAAGTATAAGTTTATATATCAAAAACTAGGTAGAAAAAGTCGGTTTTATACTCTATCGTGAGAAAAATGTATTGGTAAGTAAGTAATTTGTTCATGGAACTTTATGTTGACAATTACTATGCAATTATTTAAAATAATATTAATTAAAAATACTTTAAGAAATACAAATTAGAATTTAAAAAAAAATACGTTATCATTTTATTTTAAATGAATAAATAAGAATTAATTCTTCGCAGTTGAAATATAAAACAATAAATTATGAATAAGAGAATAAAATTTATAGAAATCCCAATCAGAAAATCATTCGTTAATCGTTCTACATCTTGATAGTGTTAATCTCGCGCTTATACGTGTGTCCATGTAAAAGTGCGTCCATAAATCCATAGATGTCAACCAAGAAGACACCATCACCATCATCAGCTCTGTCTATCTATCTCTGTTTCTCTTTCCAAGTGTTTCTTGGGGATTTTTTTTTGTTTTTTGTTTTTTAAGTCCTCTTGTGCCACCTGAGACAGCAACAACCACGGCCGGTGGTCCATCTCACCCGGATAATGAAGATCTGACCGAGATATGCTGGTACTTGCAGCATCTTGCGTCTTTTATACCAATGAAAATGGTATATTGTCGTTACGTGTTGCTATATTACTGCGTTGTACTATGCTTGCCTTCTTATACGAATTAAGAAGAAGCATACTTGCTGAAGATGTATGTATTTGTACTATTTAAATATTTCCATCTTTGTCTTTATAGTGTAACTGAATTGAGTGTATAACACAAGAACACAAGTTGTGTTTGTACTTTCGTTATGGTATGTTGCGCGTGCTATGACGATGTCTCATAAACAAAGTCTTATAACATGAGATTTGTAAGATAAGTATAATTCAGTTGAGATACGCCTTTATTTTTTCTTTTATTGTACGTTTGCTTAAGTTTTATTATTTTGGTGGAGGTGCTAAATGTCTTTCAACTATTAAATATAAATGAAATTCAATTATTATGATAAATTCTGTTGAATAGTCGTCGTCACAAAACAATATAATTGCGTAATCATTGTACGTTTACATAGTATACAAACGCTTTGTAAAGAAATAAACAAAAACTGCGTAAACTGCATAAATAAATTTTCGAATAAAGTTACAACATACTTCACATGTCAATTAAGCGGTAAGAAATTGATAAAGATAGTAACGTATGTCTTAGTAGTAAAATATCTGCTAATTATTATGTAATTTTGTTGTTCCATGGCAAAGACTATACGTCATCAAAAAATGTACTTATATTATAATAAAGGTTCGATTTATAAATAATGGATAATAAATTTTGTTTCCTATATCGAAACAATCATCCCTTATAAGCGTATAAAATTACATCATCAAGAACATTATAATGATTAACACAAGTTTTTGACGAGTACACACTTGTCTTTTATAAACATAGCAATAGAATCAAGAGCATTGAACGAACAGCAAGTTGTTCAAAGCAAAGCAAAATACAGGAAGCGTGAACAAAAGATTTCTAGTGTGGTACCATGTGTTGCGATGTTGGGTGCAACAATACGATCGCTTCCTGGGGCAGCGCCATAGGAGAAACGCCCCCACGCTAGAGGGGGGCTTATACAGTTATACTTAGTGTCTTGAATATACACTTGTTGGCTGTTTAAATAGATGAGTTATTTAACCTGGCGCCTGAATTCTTATACTTTATTATGGATTGTTTTAAATTTGGAGCAATTTATATATTTTAATAGCTCCACGTATCATCCAAGCATATCAAATAAATTAAAAACAAAAATATTTTATGTATATTTCATTTTTAAAGTACAATAAAAAAAGTTATGCCCAAAAAGCATCTGGTTTCCAAACTAAAAATGAAAAAAAAAAAATATATTGCCCCGATAAAGGCAGTCATTCCAGTCCATTGAACTGAAATAATTTCAAAAATCATCAGAAACTTCCATATTACCCAAACTGACATATTTAAACCCGCAAGACCCACAAAATTTTTCAAGCGAATAATTAGATTTTTTTAACATAAAATTTTCGATCAGTTTTCGAAGTAACCCTTAGGCTTCTTCAGTTTCTATAGTTTTAGACCTCCAACAAGCAATATGTGCATTACAAAGCCCACCTACCTTCCAATCGCCCCGGTAGGCCATGGAAAGAAAAGACGATCATAGTGTTTTGTTTTATTATGTGCATCTTTTTCTTCCCCGCTATCACCAGTGAGAAATTAGTAAGCAGTCAAACACGTGTCGTACATGGCGCCCGGATAATTTGTTGCTTGTAATTTGGGTTTGAATAGAGATAAGAAGTGTCGTAAAAATGATAATAAATTGATTTTTTACCTATTCTTGAAATGTGTTAATTTTTACTTATCAAATATATGTATGTTAAAGCACTTATATTAAAAAATTCTTCATGTTTACAATAACCATTTAGTTAAGAATAAATTAATTACTAATAAATTCTTAAAGACAGATTCTTATCAGAAAAGCTACATTTCTTTTGACTCAGAAATTCCATTGAGGCAATTTATATTTGTTGTAAGTTAATATATAAAATTAATACTTTGTATAACAATATAAGTATTAATTGGAGTCTAAAAATATAAAATATGATATTAGTTTATGCTTTATATAAAAAATGCTTTCTTATACGGAGTTGTTGTGTCCATATATCGTAAATTTGATGAAAAGATATTGAGTAAGGCGTTGGGACAACGTGTTAATAAAACCGTTTGTTTTATCACCAATGGTTTCGTTAATATCTGTTTGTATTCGTTGAATAGATATCGTTGGTGGGTTTCTCATCTCGTCTTCTTAATTTTTATGGTCCAAACGAAGTGAATTTGCCATTGGAATTTCAAATAAAATACGCGTAACATGTCACTAGAATATATTAATTGCTTGAATAAAATACTTTTTTTATTGTTTATACAAGTGAAATTGTGTATTTACATATGTTTAAAATTCGCAAATATGTAAATTATATATAATTA
Organism: Pogonus chalceus; assembly: GCA_002278615.1. NCBI lineage: Eukaryota > Metazoa > Arthropoda > Insecta > Coleoptera > Carabidae > Pogonus > Pogonus chalceus. The sequence continues at coordinate 47,124 of NEEE01001407.1, forward strand.
TTAGAAATATATGAATTTATTCACTTTTATTACTACATTCTTGCTTGCTTTCTTTGTCTGATTAATGGTAAATGTTTTTTTAAAATCAATAAAATTTTATTTTTTGTAAAAACAAATTTTATTTATACAAATTATTCATAAAATAAATTATTCATTTTATATATAAATAAATATATTTGAAATTATTATTATATGACTTTCTCTATAATTTTACAGTTACAATTTAATGGTTAAATTTGACTTTTAATCTCTTTTCTTCCATTCTATTAGAAAAAATAATTATTTTAATAAGTCATATCGTATATGTACCATTTAAAGCAACTTTATAAAGAGAAATTTTGAACCAGAGTTGAGAGATTAAAATCATGATTTAAATTTAAACAAAAAAATTAATGATTTTTATTATTTTATATGTATTTTTTAAATAAAAATACAAACAAATCTTAGTAAAAAAATAAAATAATGTTTCAATAAGTCATAAATATTTTAAAATGAAAATAGAAAAATTCAAATAACAAAAATAAAGGAGAAATGTTTATTCATTTAGTGGTACATTATTATTTAAATGTTTAAATAAAAAGACCAGTTTTCCAGCCTTTTTAGTTCCTAATCAGTTTCTCAATGTTGAATGTACAAGTCCAAATGACGAAAAAACTCTCTCAACACAAGCTGAAGACGAAGTGGCGCATTAAAGTGTTTTTATAATTTTCAATATTATATCCTTATTTGGTCCTAATTTATCTCATACAATCAAACTCTTATATATTTTTAGATAATAACTTTGGGGTATTCATAATATTTAAAATTTCATTCAAAATACTCGTTTTTAAGCACTTAAAAAAATGATTAAAATTTTTATCTACCCTCTATTGTGCTCTATCTAATTTTCTCTCTTTTTCGTTTCAGTAAGTTACTTGTACTATAGAAGGTTTAATATAAAAATTAAGAAAAATTTAGAAATATATGTTTTTATTTCTGTAGTGCACTAGACACTAATGAGCTCCATTTTTATAATTGAGTTCTAATGAAGAGTGAAAAATAAACGATGAAGTAAATATTACTTGTGAATGATTACAAGAATTACGTATTTAAAACCGTAAATATTTACAAACAAGCTTATTACAAGTTTCAACGAGAAATAAGTTATTGGTGCCAAGATTTTAAGCTCTTGCACACATATAATGTATCTGGTACACACGCATAGTGTAAACACATAGAATTTACTAAAAGGTAGTTAAACACACTTGCTGCAAGTGCTTTTAGCTTCTGGGATTTTGTCAGAAAATTGCTTGTTTCTTTTATTATTCTTTCGAAGAATAACTTATTGTTTTTACTAGATTTTTATATTTTCTTCAATTGTTTTAAAAAATGCAAGTGTAAATGCAAAATTTGTCTCACATATTAATCAAATTAATTTATTTTAAATTAAAAAATAACGATATTTGTTTTATTTAAGAACAAATTTTTTAATTAATTGCATAGATTAAATACTCCGTATAAATCGAGGGATGATCGCGTATGTCAGAGATTTATGAAAATTACTGATCAGAATTGTCTATTAAAAATAAATTAGATAAAAGTGTTTCTGTTATTACAATACCAATATGTTCCAACTAGTGCCAATGCAAAAATCTTTAAATTTAATTAACAATGCAAGTTAAGCTCAACTTATTGCGTTTTACAAGAAAGTTTTAAAGAAAATTAGATAAATTTGTAGATGCAATTTTGATTCGTGTAATAAAAGAATAGATGGATATAGTCGTCGCCACGAAACAATGTAATTTCGTAATCATTATACGTTTACATGGTCTCGTGGTTTTATATGTTTCGAAAAAACCATTATTGCTATATACACAAACGCTTTATAAAATGCTTGCGTAGACTGCATAAATAATTTTACGAATAAAGTTACGACGTACTGCACATTATTGAGAAGTATGTTATCTAAACGTTAAGAAGATGAACAAGACAGTAACAAATGTGAAAGTAAATATCTGCTTATTATTACGTAATTGGGTTGTTTCGTGGCGTTGATTATAGTTCAATGATGTATGAAAATTATTGATCGGAATATTTTGTTAAAAAATAATTAGTAGATGCCATTTTTATCCTCGAAAATAAAAACTATCTAAATGATCAGACAAGTAAATTAAATGTATACCTTAGAAACCTTTAAATATATTATTCAATTATTTCAAATATACATAAAACTGTAAAGATAATTGAATTCAATTTAGAAATTCATAAAAGAAGATAAAGTTAATAATTGTCAATAAGAGTTTCGAATAGAATCAAATAAAATAATTTATATCTTGGTGTATCAATGAAATAAAATGATAAAGTGTATTTCATATCAAATATAATATACGGCACATATGAAGTGTTATAATATTTTCCTGAAGAATAAAACACTCGCGTTTTATAGCTCATTTCATATGTAAGTATTAATAATTGCTGTCATAAAAGATAATAAATTCCTTTAAAATTTATTAACCAACCAAAAACGTCCAAGACACGCACGTTTATAAATATTTTACTTCCCAAAAAAGACGAGACATCGAATTAAAAATGCTGGAAACGATATAAACGACCAAATGTTCACACCTTAAATATGACAGATCTTACAGTTTAAAACACAAGTTTCTGATTATCTTTTGTTTTAATCGCGTTTATATTTACACTGTTGCAAGTTGCACAGCGTGTAAGTCAACCTTTATTATCTTTATTTTTTATGCTATGGGCTACAACGAGACGTTTTGCGACAAATTTATAAACGTTAAATAAAAACGCTTGACAATGTGTAAGTTTGTTGAAAATATTGTAATTTATCATTCGGAAAATGCTTCATTCTTATTGTTATTTATTAATAAATCAAGTTTAGAATAATATAAATTTTAACTCAAAGAATTTTATATTCAGAGCTTCTTTCCGATAATAATGTTTATTAAATATATTGTATTGTTTTACAATAAAAACATATCAAAACAATAGCTAACTATGATAGATGTTTTAAAACATTATAATCACGGATTAGGGGTATTTTGGGTCCAATAATTGATCTGTTAGGGTATCATTTTCAGGAAAAAAACATTTAAGGCCTTTTTTACGGCTTTTATATACATAGCGTGACAGTGACATTACGCTTAGGCAGTGGAGAATTATTTATAAATATAGTTAAAGAAATTGAATTGCCACAAGATACAAACTGTCCCAAAAGGGCCGGGGTATTTCCGAAGTTTGAAAATCGCAAAATTTAATCTTTGAAGATAGTCTGTTGGTTTTAATTCTTGCACAAGCTAAATTTTGTAAAGTTTAAGATGCAAATCCTTCCTTATAATTCTTTGTAAAGACGATTTTCGAACGTTTAATTCTTGACCCTTTTAGGACACTCTATATCATTTCAAACTATAATCTTTGTGATAAAAGGTTTGAAACTGGAATGAATGTTTGGGAAAAAAGCAATACGTGTGTAACTCAATAAATATATCGAATAAATTAATATTGATATCATTCTAGCGAGAAAAAAATATACTTTGACAAGCCTGTATGTGTCATTTGCCAAAATTAAAGAGCTAGAAACATTTAAAGTACTCTTACCACAAAAGAATCTATATAATTCTCGTAATTTAGTGTGGAAAGAAAATTTTAGGAAAAGATTAAAATTTCAATAAGTTAATTTTGTATTGTAAATAAAAGTTAACTATTATCCTGATGAAGCTCTATCATCCTGATATTAATTTATAACAAAACGTAATTTAAACAAAAACGGACAAATTTTTAAAAGTTTTTTGGAATTTAAAAAAATTATCAATTTTTTTTTTTTAATATGGAAAAATAATAGATATTTATAAAAGTAATTGTAAAATTCAATAATTATTAGTAATTTCAATAATTAGAATTGAGTAAAATTATATAATTACTTAAAAAAAAGCAAATTTTAAATAGTAGTTGTTAAATTTAAGCATATTGAAGAAATAAAAAGTGTCCAAAAATAAATTAAATT
>NEEE01001407.1:60836-90799 GCA_002278615.1 Pogonus chalceus
ATAATTAAAAAGAACTCATTGGACACACATTTTATTCTAAATAAATTTTGTTTTTAAATAATTGTCCTAACATTAATAGCGAAAAATTTATGGCGTAATGAAAATTTTACCATTGAATTTTCTATATAACAAAAAAAGTAGATACCCGGTATATTTAAGTAGCCACATTATATATTTTCTTATAAAATTTGAAAGTAATAAGATTAGACAATCAACCCTTCAATAAAACAATACTTTTATAACGCGCTTTTCAATAAATGCAAGCGAAAATGGCGGTATACGTTCTATAACGCGAATTTAATATATTTAAACAACTTAAAAGATTTATTTAAATATTTTTCTATAATTTGCACTATACAGTTTTAATTTCCAATATTTTTTATTGTATTTACAGATGTAGAACCGATACTTCGCGTAAATTAAGACTGATATATAGTGTCCCAAAAGGGTCAAGAATTAAACATTCGAAAATCGTCTTTACAAAGAATTTTAAAGAAGGATTTGAATCTTAAACCTTACAAAATTCAGCTTGTGCAAGAATTAAAACCAACAGACCATCTTAAATGATTAAATTTTACGATTGAAATGTTCGAGAGGTTTCCAAACTTCCGAAATACCCCGATCCTTTTGGGACACTTTGTATAATAAATGTAAAAAGAAAGCATACATTGAGATACTATACACTTTTCATTTCAATTTCAATTTATTTCAATTAATACTTAATATTTTTTTTTCAATTTTGATTCTTTTTAAACGAATAAATTTATTTACTTATTATTATTAATTTGTAAAATAATTGATTGCTGCTTTATTATTAAAGGTGAAAATATCGAGCCTTTTAAATATTTAATCATAAATAATTTTAAAACGAAATATTATTAATTTTTAAGACTTACTTTTTTCCGGAAGAAAACATTAGACTTATATCGTAATTAAATTTGAAGTTCTATAAATGTAATGAATAAAACTATAAAATTTAGATTTTAAATTGAAAATTGAAGTTTTATCATAGACAATATTATGTGTAAAGTTAAGTTATTATAATTAATTAATAAAAAAAAATAATAAGCAGAACATACCTATCTGTTCTATCCGTAGAATCAGGACCTGCATCAGTACGAGCACGTTTCACCTAAAACAAAAATAATTTATTAATTTATAATCAAGTATTCCAATTAATTTAATTAAATTATTATTTATGTTTCTCACAATCTTACATATAATATAAACTGTAGCTATCGTAATTCTTTGTGAACTTCACAAACATAAATATTTAATGATAAATTAAAAAGAATGCGTTAAGATGTAAATATTTATGTTGAAATTTGAGGTTTTATATAGCAATTAATTATTTCTAAGTCTGTCTACTAAGAACTTCTAATTTTTTCCGTTGAGCAATTTATTTTTAGTAATAATCAAATAAATTATTTTCAACATTGTGAGAAATATTAAATTTTGAAAAACTTTTGATGTGACAAAAAGAAAATAACTCAATGTCATTTACTTAAAAATAAACTTATATTTGCGGTTCTATTTTTCGATTATCGAAATAAATTATTAAAATTAATATTATTTTATAATTATACAATGTATAAAAATCAGATTTTTAAGTTTTTCATGAGTTTAACAATGAATAACTTTTGCTACAATAATAGAATTAAAAATGAATGAAACAAAAGAATAAATATATCAATCCATCTATAATAAATGCATATCGGAACAGTGTTTTACTATAATATATGTGGACATATGTCAGTGACAGGTTTTTTTCTTAGAATTTCCATTACTTATGAAACCCGAGAGATGACAATTTCGAACGGGCAAAAAATGAGGCGAACGTCACTAGACATCTTGAAAAGAATTCAGGCAACATAGAGTTTTGTACTGTTGCTTTATGTTTATATGCAGATGATTTGGACCGCCCGACATCAGCTACCGCACATCACAAACACACACACATCATAAATTCAATATCGTTGCAAATGCCAAAAATTTCTTTCAAACAAATATCAACATTAAAATTTCCTTTCAAATTTATTGATTGAAATTATTTTTATGTTAAAATTAATGAAATACAATCGTCCCTTTATTTATGCGAATTATCAGTTCCAATAAAAATCTCGAAAAATTTGGAAGTAAAATAAATAAGTTGTTAGAATCTTGTACGAAAACCGCGTTATATGAATACTGCGATATTTGAGAACTGTGATCAGTTTCGCTTTACGTTATATAGTCTTTGCCACGAAACAATGTAATTGCATAATCATTGTACGTTTACATGAAACGTATTATATGTAAAGAAGTAGCCAGATTAAACAAAATCTTTTTTACAATTTTAAAAATCGCTTACAATAATATATTTTAGTTTTAATAGTGGTTTAAAAAGTAACTGTAGTCGTAGCCACGAAACAATATAATTTTGTAATCATTGTACGTTTACATGGTACCGCCTCGCGATCTGGAACGTTCTATGTAATTCAAAAAAGCCATTGTTCGTATAATCTTCGTACAATTCATAAATAATTTTTTGAATAAAGTTGCGACGTATTTCACATTATTAAGAAGTACATATATCAACTAAGTGTTAAGAAGATGAAAAAGATAATAACGTATGTCGTAGTAAAATATCTGCTTATTATTATGTAATTACATTGATTCGTGGCGACGACTATAAATGGTTACACTTGTAACTTTTAAAACTTTCTGGATGCGTAAAATGATTTCGCGTATAAAAGTACCACGAAAATGGTGTTAGAATAAATTGCGTAAAAACAGGACAGCGTAAATTAAGAGACGAATGTAAGGGATTATTAAAACTTAAATACAAATTTTCGGTAACCTAAAAGTCTGTTAACTAAATATACTGTTTTATTTATAATTTAAATAATTTATTTGCTAAAAGTTGAGGTAAATACTAATTCTAATAATTTTAAGATTGTATCTTAATGCTTGAATAATACTTGTAACTTTAAAAATATATAAATCAGCTAATAACTTCAAAAATAATAAAGGATTGGACTTACTATTGCTCTGAAACGTTCAATCCTCGAAAGAAATTAAATACAACTATTAGTAATTGTACAATTATAATTTTTTATTAAACTTACTTATTATAATAACCTAAGTACAACGTTTAAAGAATTATAAATGTAAATGAATTTCCTGCAAATGAAAAAAATGGTATTCATAAATACTATATGTAATACTAATCCGCAATTTATTATTATCTAAATTATGAAGTGTAGAAAAATTAAAATTCTTATTCATGGAATTTGTCATTATTGACATGGTGTTACTTTAGGTATTTGTATACATATGTATAAATACATATTTTGTACTTGTTGTTAAATGATATTTGATACTTTTTATTATTAATACATATCAAATTATAAATGATTATCTTCAAAGATGATTCACCTTTATAAAAAAGAAAAATAAAGCTATTTATATAATAATATTACTATGCTTTCATTTTAACTACTTTATTATATTATACTGATACAAGATTTTCTATTAGTAACACGTTTGGCTAATTATTTTTATTTACAAAATCTACAAATTGCTGAGTTCATAAAAAATTATCTAAAGTAAATATTTAAAGATCTGTGTTATAAGTTCTGTTCTTTATATTTTAGAAACAATGTATTTGACAGTTAAGCCCATATCTTATAAATTTCATGAAACAGAATTGAAAACAAAATATTGAAAATATTTACATAATTAAAATATGGGCATTAAAACAGAGCGCATTAATTATTTTATGTTCATATTTTATAAGTTAAAAATGTTTTTTATTTCACTTTCTGAATAAAAATATGGGCTAATTATAATCTAATATTGTTTATCATATGGGAAAATCTTAAATTACCTGAAATAGGTTATTCTGGAATATCTAACAATACTATTTAGTTGTATGTAAGAATATGGGTTTATTATAAACCTCATATTTTTATCTTATGGGAAAAACATAATTTACAAATCAAATTTAACCATAATATTTTTATAAGGCATTATTTTTTGTGGCATAGTTCAAAATATAGACATTTATATAAATAGAATTAATTAAATTAAAAATATGGGTGAGCATATGGGCTAATTTTAATATAATATTTTTATCTTATGAGAAAAACTTATAATATATAAAATATAGTTTTTTGCAACACTTTTTTGTTATATAGGCGAATATGGGCAAATAAAGAGCTTTATTTAATTGTTGCTCTGTTAAAATATATAGGAATACATTTTAATATAAAAGTTTGAAATGTTTAAATTAAAATATGGGTAACATTTCATAACGAATATAATATAAATATGGGCTACTTATGGGGCAAAACTATTAATCCTTAAAGAAAAACTATTTGAAAAATTGAATTACATACTAATATTAATATAGAATTTTTTTTAATGCCAAAAACGTTAATATTCATAATTAATATAATTTTTTCAGAAATGATAGGTGCAAATATGATTCTAATTACTGAAATATTAAAATAACTGAAAAATGAGTAAAGAAATAAAAATTCACCTTAGGTTCGCACACTTTATCAATGATGGAGCATCTAGTAGGCTGTGTATTTAAATAATTGCAGGGCATGAGTGTGACCATGATGCGTCGATATCAGACGCACACCTAGTGCGTTAGTGTGTCCTTCCTTCCGTCGGATCACACTCACCAACAACAATACGATAAATACAAAACAATAAAAACACAAACAGTTATTGCAGAAGTTCTTTGAGAACGCATTCCATAAAACTAACAGAAAAAAAAACACGCACTACTTGAGAAACTATATGAAGTATGTGTTAACTTTTAAAGCGCTTTTCTTTGAGAACCGACGGCAGTCGACAGGTGTTCGAAGTTATCACAGTCGAGATGTGAAACACCATTTATTGTTTTTATACGAAATTCTTTAACTACGAGTTATTTTTATAGATTAAATCGGTAACTACATAATTTTATATCACATAGTTTACACAGACACTTCAATTGTTACAGTTTACAAAAGTTTGTTTTAAAAAATCACAAACAAATTACCACTTTTTACACTGAAATGTTGCTAAAATAACACAATTTGTGTTTACATTGTATAGGAATTGTTTTTACTTCTTTTGTTTTTGTGTTTTTTTCACTATCTAAGAAAAACAACACAAGTACTTGTATTGGATTGAATCACACCTCTGCGTTGCCTTAGTAACCGTTGTACTGCTGATGTTATTCTTACAAACGTCGAAGGCGAACTAACTGGTCGTATACAGGCGAATAAAACCGAACCCCTGCGAAGAGACGACGAGCGTTGGGTGCCCCTAATACCCCGTTTTCCCCTAACGTAGGACGTCTATGTTAGCGCCAATGGTGCTCATTGTCTGTTATGATAGGATATTCATTATCCAATGGCATCCTTTCACACCTGACTGATGTTAATCCATGTTAAATTATAAACCATGCGTAAATCGTTTGCACTTTATTTTAATATTGTTTGTTTGACTTTAATTTACATTAGTTGACATCAAAACACGTAATATTAAAAAATATACAAACTTTATTTTTAATTGACGATACATATTTATGTATGTATTATACTTTTGTGAAACCGAAATAACAAATAAAGGTTCCAAAATTTAGTATTTAGTCTTTAGAACTTGCCTCTTACCCTATTCCCTAGTTTTTTTTGTTGTACTACTATTTTTTCCGTAAAATGTTTAAAATTAATTTTAAAATATTATTTTGTTAACTAAATGCAGCGTTTATAAATAAATTTATAAATATTATTATTTATTTTATTGAACACGGTTAAATTTTCTCATAGAATTACAATTTTTCTCAAAACAAAAGATGAGTAAAATTACAAATTAGTGTATTAATACGAAATTAAAATACAATTAAAATAATTTTCCAATACATATGAGGAAACCTATTTTAATAGGTTGTGATTTTACAATCTGTATGTTAAAACGGTACACGCATAGTAATTTTACTGAAACATTGATCGATATCCATAAAAAGCTTCTCAGATTTACAAACATTACTTGTAATTTAATTTGCTATAATTTTTTCGAAAGTCAGGAATTAATATTGTAATCTATATTACAATGAATTCATTATAAATTTCAACATTTTTTAATCAATTACAAAACCATATTTGAAAGTAATTAAACTAATAGAATTTCAAATGCTTTGTAAATTTACAATACTTTGCTCTTATATTACAGAACTTATTGGTTATGTACCGTATTATAAAATTACTAAACATGTAATGTGAAATTGGTAATTATCTAACTATTAAAAAATGTTTAGTAATATTAATGTTTTAATATTATCAAACAAATATGAAAAAAAAAAAAAGCTTTGTATAATTACTATACTCGATTTAAATTTTAATTAAATGTTTTGCCTATCAACTTCCAATACATTTTTTTTAAATTACCATGGATATTTTTAACAGTGTTATTACAGTATTAAATGTAAAATTGAGCTTTCTACAACAAATGTATTGTTTATTTACCAGCAATAACTTTAAGCACTTCTAAAATCAACTAAGGTTAGTCAATTTTATACAAAATTATTTATTTTATATGTTATATATCATTTCGACCATAATATTAATGAAAACAAAGCATTTTAATTGTTTAATAACATGTTGTTAACTATTTAAGACAATAACATAGTAATGGAACAATAAAAAAAGTTGCAGTTGAAAAAGAAAATTATAATAATATAAGATAAAGCGAAATGATAATATAAAAAAAAAAAGAACTCTTATAAGTGACAACAATATAATAAACCTTAAAAGAAGCTTTACTCTCAAGAAAATAGTCTAGCGAGTGAAAATGTTCTGTTTTGTGTGACCCCTCTTATAGTGCAACGATTCACGATGCAGGGGGCGGAACTGACCAGCCCCTCGCACTGTAGGACTTCCGGTTCATCGAGCCAAAGAACACCGAATAAACCTGTCCATATCTCTACGTATATAAAAAGAAGATCTCACATGCCTCACTTCAAAACTTTTGGCCCAGCCCAGTAACTTCATGTGTGTGTTATAAAGATTTATTCGAAACTTGTATGAAAATTAATTTCAGTTTTCTGATATTTTAAGATATTAAAGTTTAAACACTGAGACAACTTTTGGATTTAATATTTTATAAAATGAATCAAAAATTAATTTATTTATTTACATATTTTTCACAACTTATCAATAATTATGTTTAATTTTAACAAATATAACAAAAATATTAGATACGAAAGCATAAGCATAAAATATTTAATTTTTTTAAATGTGTTTTATTTTGATCTATTAGTTTTTAGTACAGTTTAAACCAGGAGTTGCCAACAAACGGTCCGCTATAAATTTTCATGGGGCCGTCAGGCAAGAATAAATTACATTGAAATAAAATAATGTGACAAATCACAGTTAGATTAATTTGATTTACAAGCAAACAATATATACTAAAATAATTTTGATATTTTATTCTTCTCTAAATACTAGAAAATATTTTCCGAACTTAAAAAACTTAGTAAAGTCAATTGCATTATAATAAAATGCAGAGCCGTACCGTGGTATTATGGCGCCCGATGCAAAAGGATAAAAATATTGTCTTTCTGCACCTTTATCTTTCGGCGCCTTTATTCTTGGGCGACTTTATCATTCGGGGCCTGGTGCCGGAGCACCGCTCGCACCACCCACGCTACGGCTCTGATAAAATGTATTTGTATTATTACATTATTAAAGCCTCATCAAAAATTTTAATAAAATTGGTAATAAACTTTTTTTTTTACATTTTCAAGCTTAAATAACTTTCTTTGGAAAGTGGCCCAATGTCCTTAAAAGGTTGCCGACCCTTATTCAAACTATGAATATCAAAGAATTTCGAATGGAAGAAAACTTCAAAATGGATACGACCTAAGGTTTGGAAACTTTATAATTGTTGAACATGAATAAACTTGTAAATAGTAGATTGATTTTATGAAAATATTAAAAGCTTCATGGGCAAACTAACTGACTTAAAGACAAATAAATAAATACCTTAAAATAATAATATTAAAAATTTCTAATTTTTAAGAAATTAGAACTAGAGTCTAAAAATATATCACGGAAATTTATTTAAAAACAATTGATTATCAATAATGAGTAAATCGGAAAACAAATCTATTATCAATAGCTAACAATAAGTTCTGAAGAGTTGTATAAAATTTAAAAAAATGCTTTACCCATTATCCCGAGCGTACAAGTAAAGCTAAAAACCTTTTATATAGCCACATCACACACCATTCATTCATCCATCGAACCTTTAAATGACAGTAATGGTAAATGTACCATCATATGCTTTACCATTCTATTATCATCAGCACCATCATCATCATCACTGTTTGTATTTTATTGTCAAAGTGTCATCACTTACTATAGTATACATCCATTGATATTTATCAATATCTTATATACTATGTGAACAGATCAGCATTCATTCATATTTTTAAGGTTATAATGAAATAGTTTTTCTGCAAAATTTGTTGTATGGAAAATAATATATTGTGAATATTTATCCTTTTATCTTGGTTTTAGGTTATCTTATATTTTATTCTAATAATTTGTAATTTTCTTAGTTTGTATAATATGGTTTCAGTTTCAAATATTTAAAATTTAATTATTCATTGGTTGAGTAATTAACGTAAGTATACTATAAATATGTTTAGGAAGCCGTTCTTTTTTGAACCGGTCTTTAAATTAATTCATAATTACATTACAATTTATCAGTATTTTTAGTAGGTATGTAAGTAAAATTTAATTATATGTTTTTTTTTTCTAATACTATTACAGATTTCATTCCATTCTTGTATAAATTTCAATCATAGAATATTACAGTCTGCGCAACTGTGCAGTATTATTATTCACTTGTGTTTAATAAGGTAATATGAAGTTTATATCACTTTATAACGCATAACCTCAAAGTAACAACATCAAGTTCTTAATTTTAATTATTGAAAAACATATTTGTTAATTTTTTTAAATTATTATTATATATTTTTTTCAATTTAACTCAATTACAGAAAGCATTACAGAAAGTATAGTCTACAACATGTTTGGAATGATTATTCTATTCCAAACTTCTTAAATTAATTGTTAATAAATTATTGCAAATTTTACACATTTATATTTAAACATAAAATATAGGGTGTCCCAAATGGGTCAAGAATTAAACGTTCGAAAGCGTCTTTACAAAGAATTATAAGGAAGGATTTGCATTTTAAACTTTACAAAATTCAGCTTGTGCAAGAATTAAAACCAACAGACCATCTTCAGCGATTAAATTTTGCGATTGAAATGTTCGAGAGGTTTCTAAACTTCAGAAATACCCCGACCTTTTTGGGACACCGTGTACTTAATTATTCATACAATTAGACACACAGTTTTTGACTATTTTAGTCTAACAAACGCCATTTTTAATAAATTAAATGGTTTCCAACATAATTAACACGTTTATTCCGACAAAGGTCACCGGTAAGTCACAATTATATCTGGAACCAGGCATGTGACTCACCCGTGGGAACATAATTACGAAACAAAAAGTATAACACGGGAACATACTCTCTCAAATACAAAATATCTATATTGTAACAATGAGTTTATCACAAAATACTGATAGTAATAAAAAATCTACCCCTTTTATGATAATTTTATAATCAATATTAATCATTGAAAAAAATATACATCTAAGGGGATAAAAGCAAAATGTAAAGAAATTTTATATCGGTATGGACGTATTTTCAGAAATTCTTTTTTGAAGTTATGCTTATAAATAAATTTATATAATTTGCGTCATTCATTTAATTTCCTGATGAAACGTATATAAAAATGTATAAATCCAGCTAATAATGGAATATTTTATAACAAACAACGTGAAAATATGGATGAGATAAGCGAAAAGTGTGTGAACGGAAAATTTGCATAATGACCAAGTTTTCTTGTTTACTAATATACAAGTGTGTGAATTAAATTTATTTAGTTATTTGCTTATGTTGTGCGTTGATTTCAATTCAGTCTCGTCTGATTAACATGCACCGTCATGGAAATCCGATCATGTGCTATATTTTTTTTTGTAATAGTTGTTATTTTTTTTACGTGTACATAACTTCACACTGAGACAACTGAAGTAGCAAAAATCATTCATCCATAGTAAATTATTATTTTATTGCCGTACATTGAGGTATTACATTACAACATGTAGGTACTATGCTTCTTGTTATTATTATTATTATTATTTAAATAAAATATTATAATTTAAATAGTTTAGTATGTGTAATCGTTTAAATATTTTATCATGTTTATAGACACAACTATTAATATATTATATTATTTTATTACATCCAATTTTTTTGTCTGTTTATTGTCTATTGAATGATTCAATAAATAAATATTTCAAATATTACTTATATTTATTATAAGTTCTTGTTTCAATTGTAATTAAATAAATTATTGTAAATATTTTTGATAATTTAAAAGTCTCTTGTAGTAAAATTAAAACTTTACATGTTTGTAATTTTTTTGCAAATTAAAATGAAAGTAAAATGCTATAGGGATTATTTATTGGCTAATGAAATTTTATTGAAAAAGTTAAGTGCATGTAAAATGAAAACTGTTACTCTAATTTCGATTTAATAGAGAAAAATGTGAATTTTTTCGTCAAAATGAGTCAGAAATATTTTAAATTAAATTAATTGTACAAAAATTTGTTTATAAATATTTATAAGATTTTAAAAATTTATTGTAATATAGGAATATCAAACTTTGTCTGTGAATTAAATTATTTTATTTAAATTTTGTTTCAAAATAACCATTTTCCGGAAATATATAAATTTTAAAACTTTACAAAATTAATTTACAAAATTGTTTAAAATACAACAATAAATAAATTAATATTTTCAATAAAAATACGGTTTAGGTCTTAAAATATAAATTGTAAGAAATTTGATACGTTTTTTGATATTTTCTAAATAAAGAAAAATCCACCCACTTAAAAAAACATAAGAATAAATCTATATAAATAATATATTTAAATCCTACCTACAACTTTATTCTTATCGACGCTACTGTTTCACATAATATAATATGTTGCTAGCTAGAGCTATAAACTGGATAGCACTACACAAATGTAATGCCCTGAATTCCTTGTTGATTGATGTGGACCTTCTAGGATTTGAGTAAACGTTGTTCCTCATATGTTGCACTCTCTGCCCTTGTTTCTATATACTCGTAGAAGGTCTATATATGCCGCTTTAGCTATGAATCATCTCACCAATTTACGTTGATGTTAGCGCGCAAACTTGAGACATTACTACCATTTATAACCTCAAATTAATATATACGCATATATTTAGCTTAATATATTCATTATTTTATCATTATCATACATGTATCAATTATTTTATACTTAATTTTATTTCCTGAGATTCTTGCAAAAAACTAAAACACTTGGAATTCGTAAAAATAGCGATGTATAGTCTTACTAATTTTAGTACAAAATTTCCTATTTTAACATATTATATTGGTTGCAGAAATCGATTAGGAATATTATGGAACGTGTATATTTCAAGTATTAGCTTGATAACTGAATTATTTCCTAAGATATTGACAAAAATTTAAAATACTATAAATTCGCAAAAACAACTAATTTTGGCAAAAATGGCCTATTTTGGCGGGAATCAATAAGGAATATTATGAAACCTACCTATATTATTATCCAAGATTTTCGCAAAAAACTAAAATTGGCAAAAATAATTGATTTTATAATCTTACTATTTTTTGTAAAAACTCGTCATATTTTTAAATTATTATATTTATATTAGATGAATCAATTAAAAATAGTCTGAAACGTATATTTTCCAAGTTTCAACTTAATAGCGCAATTAGTTCCCGAGATATTTATAAAAAACTATAACATTCGAAACTCGTAAACATAGCTGATGTATAATCTTACTATTATATATAACACAAATACATAAAACATATTTTTATAGAAACTTTATTCAGTTTTTTGTTAACAAGTAAATAATAATGCTAATACTTATTAAAAATATATTATTTTTTATATATGTATGTCTACAGGAGCAATTGTTAATTCCTAGTTAAAGTCATAAATCAATGACTATCAACTATATTTCAGCATTATATGTGAGTTGGTTGTTTAGTAAAAACAAATGACTGTATCTTTCATAGAATAAACATCAATACAAATTAAACAAATGAATATGCATTTTTATCGTACAAAGTATCTATCTACCCATGAAAAACAATTGAAAATTATACTTAAATGTCAATACTTTTTATTATAATACTTAATAATTACTTTAATTACTTTCTGTATTGTTAATTTAATTTTAATCGGAAAAGAAAATGAATTAAAATAAAACATTTAAAACAATAATAAAATTCTCTAATTTATATGGAGAATTTTGAAGAGTCTGTTTGGTGTTAGGTAGCACAAATTTGTGGTAAATTTTTCTTTAGAAATGACAGATTGGCTGAACCTTCTTCGGGTCGAACTACGGTAGTACTTCATCGGGTAATGAACGAGAACCGCCACTAACGAGCAGTAAACGGTACGAGTTTCCCTTACCAACCAGTGGCGTACAAATATAATTATATTACTTTATACAATAAAATATACATTATGTAAAATTGAAAAGACTACAGTGACCAATAAGTATTAAAGTAAAGCAATAATGTGGTAGATAAATGAATCTTGAACGCAACACCTTCAAAGCATTATTTCGGTAAGTCGAGACTTGCACACTTTGGCAACTGTTGAGTGCTTTTCAAAAACATGTATGTATTATATATACACCGACCGTTTGAGCCTGAATTTTCAACCATCTGGTCGAGGCATTCTCCAAATACTAAACTCACTTGATGATGCACTGAGCACGTGTGGTTACAGGTCAAGTTTTAATCTTATAATACTTAATTCTTATATTTCTAAATTATAAAAAAGAAATAATATACTTATAAAAAGTAATATAGCTAATAAGGCAATTAGATAAAATATTCATAAAATTATAAACGACAAAATGAAGAATAATAAATGACACAATTCCAGTGAAACAAAACAATACACAAGTAACAAAATGTGTTGTTATTGCTACTCGCTTATTCTAGTTCAGTCGTATACTACGTAATAATAATTATTGTCGTTGCGTTGGCGGGGGCGTGAGAAACAAATGCGACGCGACAATGATATTTGCGAATGTCAATTATTCTAGGTCACAGTCGAACACAGAAACAGGGATATGCATATGTAACTGTGACGAATTTGATTATGCAACACTCGCAAAATTAAGCCAAATTATGGCTGACTACAGACTTAATGAATGAAAATTATTAACATTAGACTTGTCGCGAGGATGATGAATGTAGATGTGTTTTGTTTTTTTGAATAGTAAATTATTACAGTGCTTCTAAACATTTTTAGAACTCAATTATAATACTCATCGAAAATTTTACTGACAAAATATAATATAAATGAAATTTTATTTAACTCACAATCAGAAAATAACAATTTAAATAAAATCTTGATTTATTAACTATTATCATATTTCATTTATAGAGTATAATTCAGTAAATTAATAATTTTTTTTTCTAATATATAAATTGTAATTAAAATTATAAGTTATGCATCTTACATTTTATATTACTAATAGATTCTGTAATTTTTTTATGTAAGGGGAAACCCCACCCTGAAGGTTTCAAAAAATCGATTTTTTTGCATAAATCTAATCTTATTCTATCTAAAATGATCCTCTCAAAGGGTTTGTTGATACTCAAAGTAATTGCAGAGATACAAAAAGAATTGTGGAGGCCGTACAATAAGTTACCTACAGTACCGAAAACTTTAAACGCGTTTTCTCGAAACCACATTGTTTAAACTGGGTGTCACTTTTTCCAGGGAACCATTCAATGAAATCACTTTAATCTTTATCAGCAATGAGTAAAACTGTTTATTTTCTATCGTGAAGCGTAGGATTTTTTTGATATTTTAAGTTTTCGATTTTTTATAAACAAATTTATATTTTTTTATCACGTAAAAAATTTTTTTTCAAACTGCTAGATAATATTTTTACAATTTATTGAATTTTCAAAATATTCTATGCTTCATGATAGCCAATCTAATATAGTTTAAGGAAATTTAAACGATTTTGTTCTACCTTCTTTAAGGACTGATTGCAACTGGCACCCATGGAGGTACCTTTTTTGAAGGTGTCTGACGTCGAAGGCTACCACGGCTCCAAATATTAATATTTTTACTTCAAAACATTTTGTAATAATAATGAAAATACGTGCAACAATATAGTAAAAAATCCCAAATGATTCGATTAGTATTTAACGTTTAAGATACTCCTGAAAGCACTGTTTTTTTGAGCTTTCAGGGTGGTTAAATATAAAAATTGATTAAGTTAATTTAAAACTAAGGATAAATTAAGATATTTAAAAATCTAACTCGAATAAAATTTAAAAATATATTTGAAGAATCTTATTAAATTGAATATTAGACAGTAAGATAATATTAGTAAATACGTTAGACAAATAAAAATAATATAAAATTAATTTAATTTTTCAAAAAAAATAGTGAAAAATATTGCTTTTGTTTTCCTAAAATATATATTTGAGTTATAACCTATAAGTATAATAAGTTAAGTGTTAATTTACTTATAAATATAATAATGTAATATATATTTTCTTAATTGTATTAATATATTTTACCAAGAATAAACAAAAAATTCTATTAATTGTTTTCTAGTAAATAAAATTATAATATTTATTTTAAGAACCGATTGTTGTAAATAGTTATTTACATACCAAGTGCGGGAACGACTGGTTCATGGAAAAGTGTTTGGCGGAACGAGCTTGCGAGTGTTGCTATAGAACGAATCCGGGAACCAAGTTCACGCAAGAAGTATGTACAATATTTTTTGTACGAAAAGTTTAAAACTATTAATTAATTATTTATATTATTTTTAATGGTTATGTTTGACGTTTCATAGGTTACTGCTGTCAANTTGTAAATACTAGCAAATACAATTATAAATAAAAACCTTATTTAATAAATAACTTACTATATGAAAATTATGTAAATAAATAAAATATATATTTTATGTCGTATCTACAATAAATGTGCAGATATTAAAATTACTGGCAATGAAAAGTATATTATAATATTAAAAAATGAAATAATTTAGTAATAATATAATATAATATAATATAACATTATAACTTGAAATTGAATATCTAATTAGATAAAATAGGCGCAATTAATAATGAAAAAGTTAATTGTAATGGTGATATTTTCGAGTTTAAAGCAATTAATCATAATATATCAATACTAATTCCAACAATTTCAATTACATTGGTGCACCACATACTGGTTGTAATACCCAAAATAACAAGCGTACATTTTCAATTATGTCCGGAGTGTTTTTACGGTTCTGTTTCTAAATCATTTCGCGATTTGGGCTTCGTGATCTGCACTCAAACTGTATTTGAATTCACTTCGGGAATTCGTTACGGTTTCGGTCCATGGCGCATTCGTCACACATGGACCGACACAAAAAACAAATAAAATATCCAAAACTTACACCGTAAAATATTAATAAGCAACGTATTGTTTCATTTACAGAAAATAGATTTCAATTTATATCAATTGCACTTTCAAAAATAATCAAATTTTCATGAAATAAAAACAAAAGCATAAATATCTTTATAAACATTTATAAAAGTGTCAATTTTAATTTTCAGAAGTGTAAAAATGTCGTTTCTTTTAATTACAACTCGGTAGTTTATTTAAATAACTATTAAACTCAAAAAAAATATTAAAAATACAATTAAATTTTAGACTTGGTTGCAGAAGACTTTTTTCAAACAGAAGTGGTTATTTTAAAAGATTTTACGCAGCTAAAGAAACTGAAGAAAGAACATTTCCAATTGGTTGCATTCAACATATTGATCAACGACCTTATGAAACACATGATGATAAGAATGCTCGTTTAAAACGACCCTTATCACCACATTTATCGATTTATAAGGCGCAGCTTCAAAGTTTCTTTTCGATTATGCATCGAATCACAGGTTAGTTTTAATTGTCAATAAAGTAATTATCATTCAAAAGTACGGAAAAATCTTAAAACATAATTTAAAGCTCGTTATAAAAAACCTAATTTAAAGCTCGTTATAAGCGGGATTTTAATTAGAATATTCCTTTTTTTGGTATTAATCTTTATGCTACAAATTAGTTTCATTGTTTATATGCGCCCTAGTTAAAAATTATTTTATTCTTTATTTTTAAAGTAATATATGCTCATTATAAATAAGTTGTACGTAAAATTGCTTGTAATAATCAATTTAGCTATTTGTATATTAAGAGCGCAAAGTGGGACATTGTCGATTGAAGGGTTGTTGCCGCGCTCCTAAGTCGCGCGGCATTCTCTCGAAATCGACAATGTCCATTTGCGCTCGAAACACACACAATTTTTTCTACAGTTGCCACAATGGAGTCATCCACTATACCAAAAAATAATAAATTTTACATAGCAGGACATTTTGTTAGGTTATGTAATGTACCGACAGAGCAATCATATGTCAGATTGACTTGTGAAGGTAATAAACGTATAGGTAACGTTAGCGAGTGTTTTTTTTTACTTTGTCGCTCTAGACCGGCAAAGTAACATTTTGCGTTAACAAAAGAGAGCGCAAAATACCTACTTCGTATAGCGACTGTAGAAAAAATATGTAGTGAAATTATGAAATATAACTAACATAAGTTATTTATAATGAAAACTGATTTAAACTTGCTATTAGCAAATTTAACAAAAGAATTTGAATTATTTTGTAAAAAAATTTATATGTATGTATGTATGTATGTATTTTTAATTAATAATTTTTCATTTTTTATTTATTTTTAATTAATGAATTGTGTTTTTTATTATAAGCTAGTTTGATTATTAATATAGGTACAGCTAATATAGTCGTCGCCACGAATCAATGTAATTACATAATAATAAGCAGATATTTTACTTCGATATACGTTATAGTCTTTTTTATCGTTTTAATGTTTAATTAACATACTTCTCGATAATGTGAAGTACGTAATTATGTATGCAGTGCACACAGGTTTTGTTTACATTAGTTAATTCTTTAAAAAGCGTTCGCGTATATAGCAACAATGGCTTTTTTGAAACGCATAAAACGTTTCAAATCGAGGGGCGGTACCATGTAAATGTACAAAGATTACACAATTATATTGTTTCGTGGCGACAACTATAGTAACATATTACATAGTTTTTCCCAAAATATATTCATTGCAAGGAATTTTTAAAATTGAAAATAAATAGTTTTTCATAGAAACATAAAATACTTTTTTTAACTTATTTTACTTTCATAAATAGTAAAGAAAATATATGTTCCATAATAAATTAAACCATGATTTTATTAAATAACCGTAAAATTAAAATAACTGTCAAAATACTTTTTAATACTTTCAGGGACCACTAATGAACACCATTTTCATACAAATATTTTCCAAAAATTATAATTATAAACTAATTATTGCATATTTTTGTTTTTAATTTAAGGAGTGGTAGCTGGCGTGTACTTAATGGTATTCGCAGCTTGCGCATTATTTCTTCCCCATGATTTGGACTATGTTTGCCGTTACATCGAATGTATGAGATTGCCTGACATATTGTATTCCTTAGGAAAAGCTGCTTTCGCTTTTCCATTTGTGTACCATTCTATCAATGGAATACGCCATTTGATTTGGGATACAGGAAAAATGTTATCTATGCCTGCAATACACACAAGTAGTTATCTTGTAACAGTTATTGTATTGTGTACACTTGGATTTCTTGTTGTTGCTTTGTAATTTTATTTTTATTTACCGGTTAATACAGATTTTGTTTATTTCAATGAATCTAATATAAAATTGTTGTATTTTCAAACTTTTCTCATTAAATAATATAATTTAATTTGTTAATTTATTAAATTAATAAAACTTATCTGTAACGAAATTATTTTAACTTTTTGTAAAAATTTGTAAAAAATTGGTCAATTTTGCAAAACCGTTTTTTTCATATGTTAGTTGTTCGGGAAATTTAAAAAAATAAAAGCGTTAATAACCTAAAACTTTGAATATGTACATATCATGATATTCTCTTTTGATTAAAGTATTCAAAATAATATGTACAAAGTAGAACGATTTTTCAAAAAAGTTAGGTTATTATAAATTATTTTTGTATATTTTTTAAGTTTTAACACTGAAAATCTCGCGAAATAATAGATATTAAACTGAAACTTTAATACTAGATGATTTGTTAATTTATTTTTATCTATATATTAAAAATAATAAAAATAAAATTTTGTTTATCAAGAATTTTTGTTGTTTAACATCTTAGTTTTTTTTTGCGAAAATCATGAGAAATAATGTAATTTAAATATAGCCGTTTTATTAAATTATCTATTGATCTATAATTTAAAAATAATATGATTTTATAAAATAGTAAGGTTATACATGATGAATTTTTGTCGATTATTAATATTTAAGTCTTTCCTAAAATCTTGGATCGATTTTACAATAAAATCTATTAAAATTAATGAATAAAAGTTAAAAACATTTATTGACTGCTTCAAGTAGATAAATAATAATCATAGAACTGAAAAGGGTACATTAAAAAAATAATTCAAATAGTTAATAATAATAACTAATATCAAAAATCATGAAAATTAACTTAAATTTACTTTTAATTATAGAGAGATAAGACAGAGTTCTATTTAACTTATAAACATAAAAACACCCATAACAATAAAATAAGATATCAAATATCAGAGTAAAAATGAAATAAAAAAGATGATTTTATTAGTAAACGTAAAGTGTCAGTAACTCTCATCTTTCACTCAGTAGTATTTAAAAGCCCCATAAACCATTAAAAAGCAAAAAACCTCTAATTATCAGCATCACAAGTACTTAACAGTTGAAATCGAGCATATGCACATTAAAAACACCAACTGGGACAATTATAGTCACAGTTAGTTAGCATGTAGTGTTTTCCGTTTTACGATTTTCCCCACAGGGACGATATAAGTGCTAAGTTGGCTGTGATATGCCCCCTCAGTTTGTTTCGTGCCGTTTGCGAAAAGAGCAATTCAATCACAGCTAGGAGCATATGTCGTAATATAGCCTGTGGGGAATTTAATACTGTCATATTATGTATTTGTAGGGGGTCAACAGTTTCTGTAAATTAATTGATATGTTCTTCTTCAGCCCGGAAATTTTAGCTTTATCTTTTTATTGACAGTTATTATAAATATTTTAATTTAAAAAATAAAAAATGCATTAAGATATTTTAAATTAAATAATTATTAATATTTCCGCGACAGAAAAAAATTATTTACTTATGTTCTTATACCAAAATTTATTTTCAATCATAGAATAGTTACATTCTGTGCAACTGTGAGGTATTATTATACACTAGTGTTTAATAAGATAATATGAAGTTTATATTAGCTTATAACGCATAACCCCAAAGTTGCAAAATCTAGTAGCCATTTTTTTATTATTAAAATACAAATCTGTCAAACTTTATTCAGAATATTTTTGCTTATGTTCTTTGTTTTTAATTCAACTAAATATATAGTACCTATTAGAGAAAGTATAGTTAGCAACATGTTCGGACTGGCCATTATACCTAATTCCAAACTTATTACACAGTATACTATTCCAATATTTGAAAGTAATTTTAAAATTAAAATATATTTATATCTGTTAAAATTCGATTTCAAACTGTTAAACGTTAGTTTTTTGTTTATATCTTGTCCTTAAAACAAATGCATTTCATTTGTTTATAAACGATATAACCTCAAAGTAATATTACTATAATCATTTACAAATAAAATATTATTTTGAACGATTTGAAATTATATATAATTATGTCTTTAATATCAATGTCAACAGTAAATATAACAATAATATTAGTATAATGCATCTATTGCCATAGATAATGCATTCAATGACAAGAGTAGAGCAGAGAATATATTATCATATTAAAACCCGTTAGTAGATCTAACGAGATATCATTGCTAATAATAAATCCTGGTTATCAAGCGTTGCTTTACGACACCCATGGGTGCAAGATATTCACTTTGCAGTTTTGCATTAAACTATCTATATTTTCGTTCCAATTTATAATGTAGAATTTACATAATTTATAATTAACCTGTCAAAAAAACAATGTTACCAACAATAAAAATACATTTCAAATTCATTTTTTTCCGAAACAAAACAACATCGTAAACATGTAAATACGAATTTTGTAAAATTTATTAATGAATTCGATGCTTGGAATTTGATTTATCAATTTTTTCATTATTTTGTCTCGATATTACGAAAACCTGTAAAAATTCGTTTTATTTTGAAACAAAAATTAAGAGGCGGTTTTATTTGTCTGCCCGAGGTAATTTATAGATTAATTATGGCTTTAATTACAAAAGTCAATCATATAAAACTCTTCATTTAGCATAATTTATTTACAACAGAATTTAAAATAACCTATATACTCTAAAAGATAGTATAACCTTAAAATTATTTAAATATTTCATCAAATTTTATTAAATAACGTTTATATTTGAAATCAGGACTGCTGCCACCAAATTTCGTCTCTGACTTGCTACTGATTGTTATTTTATTTTTGTGATAATGTATGTTTTTCGTGGGTTATTCAATATTTCAAACAGTCATCAAGTTTTATCAAGTCCTAATTATATTTCCAGGAATAATAAAATATATTAAATCATTTTTTATATTTATTATCGAGTGTAATGAACTGTTCTGTCTAGTTTCATTCTGGAAATAAATTTAACTATACTTAAAACCATAAGTTAGTTATTCGTATGTATTCCCTTGGGCAGGGGTGGACGACAACGAGTGAACAACGCAAACAAAACACGCCCGTCGCTTAGCAACGGGCGCACACGCTCGCTCAATTAAACAGCTGCCTGTCGCCCCCTAATGGCGTACACAAAAAATTTATCAAACATTCGGTCACTCAAATCTCGAGAGTTGAATATATTCATTTATATTAATCATCCTTTTTTTTAAATGTTTTTTTATTTGACTAATTAGGTATGTTTGATAAGTGTTTTTTTTTACATTTGAGTCATAATTTCCTATATAAAATTAATATTTTATTAGTAAAATTATTTTAAAATGTATGTTTTAATTTCAAATATATACATATGATAAATTAAATGAAATTGATTAAGCTAAAATCATTTGTTGTTACATTTCATTGCCATATTATGTTTTATCTCATTTTATCTCACTCTTTCATGTTATAATTTTTGTTTCATCTATCCTGAACTTCCAATCGTTATTAAAATTCCAGATTGCAAAGAGAAGTCAGATTTAATAAGCAAAAATGTTAAATTTTCTATTATTTGTCTTAGAGGGAAGTTCAATAAAATAAAACAATTTATTTAATAGCAATAAAACTTTTTGACGATCAAGTTAGCAATCTTAAGAATACATTTATTTATATTTTCGATCATAATGAATATTAACATATTTTTTTTTGTTCATTTCAAAATGTCAGCTCCGTTTGAAATTTATACACCGTAAAGCGATATGAGTTTTGCTATTCAAAAAAGCGAAAATTTATTAAATAATATGTTGAAAAATGTTTATATTTCAATAATTTGGGCAAAACAATTGTCATTGATATCCATCGATCTAGACAATCGAGGTGTAAAACTGCAAAAATAACGTTTATCGCGAAGATAAGCAAGTCAAAATTTTCTAAAGTGCTAATTTATGTAATATTAGTTCAGCACTAATGCAACCATGCATTCCATCATTTATCACGTGCTGAATTATCGCAAAACGTGTTCGAGATGGATTCCAAGACAGTTGATACAAGTTCATAAAAACTCCCGAATTCGCATTTGTCCTGAGCCGGGCTTGAAGGTGTTACCACATCCTTCTAACAGCCCAGACTTTGTCCAGTTCGATTTTTATTTGTTCGCCCCCCTAAAGACTATTACACGACAAAAATTCGACGATAACGAAGCGGTCAAAAATATGGTACACGAATCGTTCAAAGACTTCTACGCTTCGAAAGTCAGAAAACTCACAGAACGATGAAATAAGTATTTAAATATTGCTCTTAATTTTTGTTCCCAAATAAAACACTGTTAAATTTTTTTGTAGAATTACAATTATTTCTCAAAACAAAAGATGAGTAAAATTACAAATCAGTTATATATTAATACGAAATTAAAATACAATGTAAGTAATTTTCCAATACTTGTGAAGAAACCTATTAAGATGAGATGTGATTTTACAATCTGTATGTTAAAACGGTAGACGCATTGTAATTTTACTGAAACATTGATCGATATCCCATAAAAAGCTTCTCAGATTTATAAACATTACTTGTAATTTAATTTTCTATAATTTTTGGCATATCACGAATTAATATTGTAATTTATATTACAATGAATTTATTGTAAATTTCAATATTTTTTAATAAATTACAAAACCATATTTGAGAGTAATTAAACTAATAGAACCTCAAATGCTTTTTCAGTTTACAATACTTTGCTCTTTTATTACAGAACTTATTGGTTATGAACCGTATTGTAAAATTACTATACTTGTAATGTGAAATTGGTAAATTAACTCTTAAAAATGTTTAATAATATTACTATAATTATGTTGTAATATTTTTAAACAAATACGAATAAAAGTTTAGTATAATTATTATACTCGATTTGAATTTTGATGGAATGTCATGCCTATCAACTTCCAATACATTTTTTAACATTACCATGCAAATTTTTAAGTGTTATTTAAATTATTTTATAACAAATAGTTATTTCTACAAAATATGTCAAATAGTTTTTTATATAAAATAAAATTACATTCCAAATGATTAGATATAAAATAAGGGTGGTTATAATTTTTCGTTTAAAATGCTTACAGAAGCATATCGTGCTTATTAGAGTATAATATGCACGTAAAATAGCATAAGAGACTTAGATGCCTTGGTCAGCACAGCATGTTAAGAATTGCGATTTGGCGGTACGAAGGACATGCATTCTGCAACGCGTGCATACGACGACAATGTTCATTTGACGTGGGAATGACTTTAGGAAACGTGTCACATAATATAATTGCAATTGCAACAAGTCTTAGATCAGCATTGTGCGGTTAAGTACACCGTAATATATCGGTTTGAGGTTCGAGGTTCAAAAGCTGATTGCATGGCGCTTACAACAGACGCGTGGAACATTTCAGTGTCGCTAACCGCTTATCGCAATCTTAATACCTATGTCGCATATTTATATCTTTCCTTTTGTTAGAATGTTTTATTTAGTTCTTTTAAATAACTGGAATCATGAACTCATGAAAACATTTTTTTTTTTTAATTTATATTTTATAATAATTATTTATTAAATATATTACGATAAATAAAACTATTCCTATCATTCTAGCATTAAAGATCTCAAAATTGATTATTGATTTATTGTTTTTATAATTTATATAATTTTATTCCGTATCTGTATATTTCAAAAGCTTCAAGTATCAATCAAGTTAAGGATAATATTTTATGTTTTATTAAAATTAAATTTTAAATTATTTTAATAAAACAAAAAACAAAGTTCAATATTTAAAAAAATAATTTTAAATATCTAAATTTCATTCAAAATCTCAAGATATTTTATATTTAGGCCCGTTATTTATTTCGATTCAAATGGTTAAAAAAAGATATATCTTTAAAACTCCACGGATTATTCAAAAATTCAAAATATAGTAGAGCCTCGATAATCCGAACTAACAAAAACATACCCCTGTTCGGACTCAAAGAATGTTCGGATTATAGTATGTCAAGAAAAAATTGAAATAGGAACTAAGAATTTTCGAAAAATTACGTTTATTAAACTTCTGAACCACAAAATAAATCTATTTTTGTTTGGCGGGCTTAATTTATAGACCAATAAAAAGCTTTATCTTTCAATTTACAAAGCTAAATTTTTTCAGACAACGAGAGCTCATTTTCATCTGCCCAATTCAAGCCAATTCGGATTCTAGTAACGTTCTGATTACTCTAGGTACGGATTATCGAGGCTCTGCTGTACTAATTAATTGCATATCTTCAATTTATCAGTTGAAATGCAGTTCCTACAATTATCTTTATATTTATCCTGAATTAAAAAAAAATACATTTTCACTTTTTTATGCAGTAGAACAACCCAAAATGGTTTCTAACAAATAATTAATGAGTAAGTGAAAAACAACAGGAAAAAGAATACATCTATTTAAAAAAGGCGAAAAAAAGAAGTTTGTTATAGGTATCGTGGAAATCTAAAAGGGTCTATAAGGGCTGCGCTGTACCAAAATGACGAAATATACTGCGATAGGAGTTTGTTCGCTAATGGATTGGCCGTGTGAGCAAACATAACACACCACTCTACAATGTGCAGCTGATGATGATGACCAACGCCACCGCTAACTTTCTACCAACGGAACTTTTGTATATATGTACTTAGTAACAACTATGTCGTCGATATGTCATTATGGATCTTCATATAAACTTATATAGTTTCCCTTTTAATAACACCCGGCATATAAAATATATAGTATAACTGTTTTTAGTTTTCTATACTAGACTTTTGTAGATTTAGGTAACTATGTCGCTTCAAAACCAAATATAGTTTGAAATGCTTTGTATTGCCTAAATAAGGTTATAAGTAATGCGATTATATTATATATCAAGTGTGCTGAAACAAATGAAAATGACACAAAAAACAAATGCTAATAATAACAATTTTAACTGTTGTGTATTCATTTCGAAGGAATAAATTCATAAATACTAACAATAAGATTTGAGTTATCTTTTCTTATCAAAAGATCTTTATGTAGGTAAAGTACTACAACATAATTAAAATATTTAAAAAGGTAATTTTGCATTATTTTATATAAATGAGTTTAATTTTTTTGTATATTTAATTTATTTGAGGAATTATTGTCGGTACAGGATTACTTAGAGAACCAAAAGAAGAAAAAAATTAAAAATAAGAAATTATAAACATAAAATTATTATATTGCAATTATCGTAGATTAGGAATACAAATACTAAAATAAATTCTAATTTAAAATTTAAAAAATTTACATATAATTTGCATTCTTAAAGGGGAACCCCATTCTGAGGGTTTCAAAAATTCGATTTTTTTTTTTTGTACAAATCTATTCCTTATCCTGTTTTAAATGACCCTCTAAAGGGTTTATTGATATTCGAAGTCACTGTAAAGATACAAGAAGAATTTGTGGAGGGCGTTCGATACGTACTGAAAACTTTTTTTTCAAAAACCACATTTTTCAAATTGGGTGCCGCTTTTTTTTTCGGGAAACATTTATTGATAACGCTTTAATCTTTATCTTTAATGCGTAAAACTGTTTTTTCTATCATGAATTTTGGAGGTGTCTGACGTCGAAGATTACCACGGCTTCAAATATTAATATTTTTACTTCAAAAATTTTTGCAATATTCACTTAAATACGTGCAACAATATAATAAAAAAAAACCCCAAATGATTCAATTATTATTCCTGAATATTGCTGTTTTTTTAGAGCTGTCAGGATGAGAAAATATCCTTGCATTTTATTGTTCTAAATAAATTCAATAGAAGTAGCTGTCAATTAATAAAATAGAGTAATTATTTATTAATTATAAATTATAATTAATTTTAAAAAGTAAATATAATTCGAATCTTAATTCATTACCGAAACTATATCATTTGAATTATTATAACTTTTCAGACTTCTATTCTCTCCCCCGGGGTTAGAAATAAATTTATAAATTGTGTTACCATAAATAACAAGACTTAATTTAAAAATGGATTCAATTTTTAAAATATAATAAAAAGGTTTCTTTAAATATCGAGATTTCGCATGAAAACGTATTTTTCAAAGTTCCCACAATATTAATTAAAATTCGCCCCAAATACGCTACTAAATCTTTAATAAATATTTAAAAATATAACACAACCCTTTCAAGGTTTTTATTTATTTCATACAAGAAATTGAAAAAAAAAAACCCTTTTCAAAATACATTATTTCAATAAATTTGATGTATTTTACGTGAGAATTTCTAATATGAACCCTTTTACCTTATAACATTTATTTTCATTACTTTGGAAATAATATTATACCTGTACCTTGCTTTCATCTAAACAAGGTCAATGGTCGATACCCTGATACGCAACACTGCACGGGAAACTGTTCTTGAAAAGGGTTGTAATATTGATCAACGCTACCTCTACCTGCGATCGGTGTGTTGCAATAACGGAAGGGTTGAGAAATTTTAAGAAAACTAAATATAATGGCTTCATTTACCCTTTCCTTATACATTTAAATTTATTTGTAAGAAGTTAATATTATAAAATTCTTATAAAAAAGGTATTTTGAAATTATATTGTAAGGGTTGAGACAAATTATTTAAAAATAAATATAATAGGTTAGTTTTTACCCTTTATTCTCACATTTAAATTTATTTATAAGAAGTTTTAGTAAAAGTATTGAAAATTATATTATATTATATTATTATTTGTACTTTTAGGGTTGATACAAATTATATTGTGACCTTTTTTATTTGATTTATAACAATACTTATATTTAATATCTGAAATACTTATTGTTCTTATTACAAGTTATTAATCATATTCTTGAATATTTTATTAATTTTTCCTTCAGTTAAAATAAAATTTTTATAACAACAAAGTATTTTTTTCTTCTAAAACTAAAACCGAATTATTTGATAATTATTCAAGGTAATTTTGTTTAATAAATATCTGGATTAAAGAAAATACTTTGAGAATAAGGCAAAACAGAAAAAATTGAAATTTTATTGATACTTGTGATTTCAATTATGATAAAACAAAAATTTTAGTTAGTTTTAAGCCCTTAACACTTATGTGTTACTAAAATATTTAGCCATTATATTAACTGGAGATGGCACTTAAATTAAAAATTATATAAATACAATTGTCCTTAAATTTACACGAATAAACTGATCCAGGAAACAATGTAATTGCGTAATCATTGTACGTTTACATGATAACGCCCCGCGAATTAAGTTGAGATGTCGTACTTCGGATTATTGGAAAGTATTGTCAACTAATTGTAAGTGCTAAGAACATGAAAAAGATAATAATGTTTGGCGAAGTAAAATATCTGCATATTATTATGTAATTACATTTATTCGTGGCGATAACTATATTCTTGTTCCTTCTAAGAAAATATATATTTTATATATTTTGATCGCGAAATAAATATTGCGTAAAAAAGTACGAGTTTAAGTATTTAAAAAGATTTAAAGATACAAAAAAACATTTTGTCTAATATCATCGATAATTATTTAGTAAAAATAGTGGGTGCTGCTGTTCCACAGTGCCTATACAGCATAAAGTTTATTCGCGAAATTAATATTGCATATAAAAGTACGACTTCAAGTATATAGAAATATTAAAAAAAAAAACATTTTATCTAATATCATCGATAATTATCGAGTAAAATTAGTGGGTGCTGCTGTTCCACAGTGCCTATAAACGTATCGCGACTGATTTCATATTAAATACCCTCTTTCATATCTAACAATAAGTTATGTTTTTGTTTTTATTCATATTTCGAATCAAAACTATTTTTTTATGAATAACATTATATGTATTTATAAATTGATTAAATTTTATGAAGTTAAAAAGTAATTGTGAGGAATAATGAACAAGCGTAATACAACAACAATTATAATCTTATATTATTGGATGTAATTCAAATCTCTGAATATATATCACTGTTACGTGAACGTTAATTATTAGATACCAATAACCCAATTCAAAATAGAAACCACAGCGATAAAACCGAACACGATGATTACAAATTATCAGATCACATTACAGTAAAACATTGCTCCCAAAAAAAGGAACGACGCTATATCTCTGGATAAATGGAAAAATAAAGCACCAGTGATAAAATTTTAAATTTATATTCACCATAATAGCATTTTAGTGGTGTGTTATTGTATGGTCTGGTTTTGATCCTTTGGGGCGAATATTCTTTTGTTTGTCCTTTGTTTCGTATTCTCCACGGAGTGGGCTTAGTAACACCGAAGGAATACGAAATCAAACGAAGTTAAGACGATCGAAGAAAGTAAGTTCATGTTAAGGGCAGTGTTGCCCTCTCTGACAGAATGTTTGAATTATTCATAACAATAGATGAACTATTGGATTATCTTGGTAACATTATACCGCCTCGAATGGTGTGAATACTTAGCTACTTGTATAATGAAATGTGAATTAATGGATAAGTACTTAGATAAAACATCGAAAATTATTAGTGAACACTTGTTTATTCAATAAATTCACTCTTAATATATTATATTATTCATTTAATCATTATTATCTTATTCATTTCTTACTTTTCGACTTGTACGAAACGTTTTTCGAAATTATTATTTTGAAACAAGAAAAGAAAATATAAGGATTATAAAATAAATAGTTACGATCAAAATCGTCCTTTCAGTTACAATTTTATATTAAATATATTTACAAAACTTTAAACAAATGAATTTAGCGTACGATGAGCTTAACAATAAAGCATAATTATTTTCGGATTAAAATTTTAATTTTAATGACTATTTTTATATTTTTATGAGATTTCAAACAACGTTTCAATCAAAATGTATCTATCATTGTTGTTTTATTATTTTGTTTTCATTTGTTTAAGCATACTTGATTACTTGATATACTTAATTTTATTGTTGTGTTGCTTAAATTGTATACCTATATATTAAAGTATAAATAATTTGTTCTTCTTTTAAACGAATAGAAGCTTATTAGAATTAATATTTCGATTAAAATTTTGATTTTAATTACATCTTATTGTATAATTCTCAGGTTTAAATGATATTTTAACGAAGCAATAACTGTCATTGTTAATATTATTTTGTTTTATTTTCATTTGTTTCAGCACACTTGATATACTTAAATTTATTGCATATGACGAACTAACCTTGCTGTTGGATTATTATTGTTTATATTTGTAGATATTTAACATAAATGTTCTTGTCAAGAAGTTTAACAATATGTTCTTTTCGATTTGTAATGTGTATATTTTTATCTGTCATTGTTTTTGTTTTCATTTGTTTTAGCATACTTGATTATATTGTTTATATATTTATAGTATAATTTATCGTTCATATTGTAAGTAATATTTTTGTTTTTTATAATTTACTTCGATCAAGTTCTGTGTAATGGAATTTTGAGAATTTTTATTGTATTAAGTTAAAGTGTTGTAATAATAAAAATAATTGAAAGAAATGGTAGAGAGATTGGTATTGTTCTTCATTTCATCCCTAAAAACTCATCTATTTTACGTCTCACGTCTCGCAGTTCCAAGCCATCACAGTCTTTTCGTCAATTTCTCGACAACAAAAGTTTACCAGAGGAGAGTTTTGAAAAGGCTGCAGGAACAAAGCTAATATTTGTAAAGAGGGCACAGACACACGCACAGCACAGCTCATTCAAAGCAATCAAAGTGACAGCTCTAGCGCCACCATGTTACGTTTCACCACGCCCACAGTCGTCTTTGTATCGCGATAGAGGGGTACAGTTATATGCGATTGGGTGAGCTAGATGTTGCCATGGCTACAGACAAACCATGGTAGGGAGAGATGTTCAGTTTTGACAGGAAACTTCACAAAAGGCTGATGGAATTTGTTTTTCTATCAGAATGATGTTCAAATTTTTATTTTGCTTTTTTTCTTCATGGTTTTGTTCTGCTATGCTTCTGTTTGTTTCAATGCATGTTATGTGTTTCTCATCAATGTTTATACTGTTTTGCTTCGTTTTCAATCAAATATAAATTTAATTTTAAGT
>NEEE01001410.1:6541-17751 GCA_002278615.1 Pogonus chalceus
TATATATATATATATTATAAAAAGCTTTCAATATAATAACTGTCGCTAGACCCTTGCTATTGTATATAAATGTTATTGCAGTCAGAATTTATTTTTTAATAAAATATATTGAATGCATTCAATATTCTCTTCTTTGTGGAAATGTATTTATATTTAATTGATATTTATCAAATGTTATTCTAACAAATATTGAAGTTTCTAATAAATTAATGTAGTATACATATGTTTCAAGGAAATAATATTTAGAAATATTTAAACAATTTAGTTATAGAATATTTGATTTGACTTGTGCGCAAAAATTACTAACAATAAGTATTGCTAGTTGAAGTCGCATCATCCTACAAAGTATAATTTGTCTCTTAACAAGAAAATAAAACTATTTTTATTCATTACACACGAATATTTTAAACTAGCAACTTAAATTTGCTCAAAATTGTAATCGGCGAGATCAAAACTTGATTAATTATAATAATGCAATGTAACCACGATACAATAAAATAAAATTAATAACATTTCNATCGATTATGCATATATGCAATTTTTTTTTAATATTGCCCTAATTGATAAAACATTAAAAATAAAAGCTGACATAACAATAATCATTTCAAACTTATTACTTTAAGCTATAAGTGTTAAGAGATAATAATTCCCATATAACACGAATTAGTATTTTCTCAAATATTATTACGGAATTTATACCATTCTCTTATTATTTTCAATTTCCAATGCTTACATTCTGCGCAATTGTGTAGTATTATTATGCACTAGTGATGTAATGAAGTACTATGATTTTGATTGATGCATAAATCCAAATTGACGATATATAGTAGTTATTTTTTGGTTATTAATATACATACCTGTCAAATTTTATCCAAAGTTATTTTTGTTTTTGTTTTTTTTTTAATACAACTATTTTTATAGAATTAGAAAAAATATAGTCTACAATATGTTTAGAATGGCAATTTTACATTATGTCTCATTCCAAACTTATTGCAAAATATACTTTTCCAAATTATTTCATTATTTAATTCATTTCCTGTAAATTTAAGTTGTTTAAATAAATTTTTATTTAATATTATTAAAATAATTTTATTCGATTACTAAAACATCTGAATTAACTTAAGATATTTGTTTCTAAATACTGCATTAGAGCTATTTTCCATACTTTTTAATTGAATTTATTTATAAACTTAACATTTAATAATAATTGAAGACTACATCATAATATATTTTTTTTTAAATTAAATAAAATGAGCAATTTTTATGGAAGAATGATCTCTTAAAGTGTGAATCTCTCCGAAAAAAAAAAGTTCCAAGTTCATTAGGTATATAATTACGGATATTTAAAAGATGCGCCATCTAGAGAACATCTAGAGATAGGAAGATCATTTTTACCTTTCAGATGCCATAGCTTGCTTTTAATAGAATTACATGTAGCTTGATTCCATTGGCGGCTTTGTAATACGAATTGGGGCCGAGGGTCGTAGACCGTGGACCGTGTCTTTGAGAAAAATTAAATCTCAATGGTTCTTGACTGTTGAACAAGCGTCTACTATGAATTATAACGTTTAAAACAGGGTGCATGTTGCTTTCATTTGCAAAACGTCAAGTTCTTTTATATTCTCTTAGACTCCATCTTACGTTATAATTGCCTGTAATTTAGTTTCACAAATTAACAGTCAACGTCTGGATCACTGTTCGTTAGATTACGTGTTGATAGAAAAATATTATTTAATTAATTTATCGAAAATCCTGTAAAGTTTAATCAATTTTCATTTGAAATATTAATAAATATCGAAATAGAATAATATTTATAGGACTTTTATTATTTAAATAATATTGCTTTAATTTCATGAATATGTCAGAATTAATAATGCAAGCTTTTGAACTTATGTTTATTATCAATAGATTAATAATCTAAATTCTATAAATTAGTAAATAACTTGTAACATTTACATTTTATTTATTATTATTATTACAATAACTTTATATTTGTTTTGCTTTATGAATAATTTAAAAATTTAAGATCTTACAGCGAACTATTACTTTTTTTTTGTATTTCTAAGCACAAATATATATTACAATACGCTCTCAGTTTGTAATGCGTCCGTTTTTTTGGAAAATTATCTAGATTTTTCTAATATCCCTGATATTTTCTAGGTTTATTGTAATGAAACTTTGATCCTTAATAGCTCAGTCAAAATAGAAGAAAAAATGTCAAACTAAAACAAAATTCTAGTGGAGCTTCATTTTTTTTACAAACCCTAAATTCATAATTTTAAATAAAATATCAAAATTTCTCTTTGATATGCCCTCTGTTTAATTTTATTAGTTTCATCTTAGTTTAAATTGAATGTTAATTTTGACTGGGTTACAAAACTAATTTAAAAATGTGCAATTGTTTATAAAAAAAAGATTAGATTTATTCAGGCTTTTTTCAAAAAATTCAAGGTAATGAAAGATTATTAAAAAATTTTCCGATAATAAGCGATAATGCATTCAGTGCTTACCTTAGTGAACTTTTTAATTAATTAGTACTTACTTCAATAAAAGAGATTATTTAAAAACTGTACAATAATATTTTTTGTAAAAGGAATTATTACAAATTAAATTTAACTATGTTATAGCTTTCATTATCCATCATATACATACACTTTTCATTATTCATATAAAAAAAAAAATATTTAAATAAAATATTGATACAAAAAGAGCTTACACTTTTTTGTTTTCTAATAACATTCTGAAAATGACACATTCGGCAAACTATGTTTTAAAAATGTTTCTGTTTGATTTTATGCTAAAAATATTAATTCCCTGAAATTTGCAATAAGTCAGACATTTATATGAATATTTATTGTCTTAAGAAAATATTTAGAGATAATATTAATGCAGAATTATTTTTGTCTTTTATCATAAGTTTCTTAAAAAAGAAGCAAACACATTACGATATTCAAAAAGTTTAACGTAAGACTTGTAAATTGACCGAATCGACCCCACTTAACATATTTTTGATTATAAATTTGTTCATTTTTATCACAAATATTTACCATCTCTACATTCGTCTGTCGTCAAAGAAACTTATGTCTTGATCTCACCAAACTTTTTTTTTTTATTTTATGTATAACTAAGATTTATATCATCCATTTTTTTATTCAAATATAATATATTTGTGTATAATTAAACCTAAAAAGAAGAGATAAACACAGACAAATTATAAAACTATATATTTCTTATTACTTGATTAGGCTGAATTTAGAGTTTATAATTTTGATTTTATTTTAGAACTAAATACAATTTTTGTCAACAAAAAGTTTCCTAATCCAAAAATAAGGTGTCTAGATTTAAGAAAAAAATATTTTGTCAACAATTAATTTTATAAATCTTTAAAATATCTAATAGGTCCTTCAACGCTACGCACGACCGCTACCATTTCAAATCATTACGCACTGACTTGAATGTTAAATATGAACCAATTGTTTTAAAAAACAGCATCCTACACTTTCAAAATAGGATAAATATTGATTCTGAAATATATAAATGTGCATAGCAATAATATTTTGTTCTGTAATGTCAATAACTACAAAAATATATGAAATCAATTTAATTTAAATTTTATTTGCAACTTCTTATTTTACTTTATTTTAAGAGGAAAGAATATAACAGAATCTTCATATGTATGTTGAACAGTAGATGTTTTGTAGTTTGATAAAAGAACACTTAAAAAAAATTTCAGTTAAAAACCCAAGTTTGATTCAGAAAATGAATCTAAATTATTACACCTCCAAGAAAAAGTTTCAAATAAAGATAATTATTATCATTAAAAATTTCTAAGAATAATCCAACCACCACTATTGGATAGAAGCAACTGTAAATACATGTAATATAATTCCAGAATATTCCAGATAAAACAGAATTCAACTTTCGGCTGAAATGTACTTGTATTATTAGAAGTAATTGAAATTCTCAAGTCCATAGTACAATGCGACATCGGGTCACAGTTACCTGCCATTGTACCTTCACATACGATACAATAACCCATAATCATACCGACCGGCAACATTTCACTATCTCAACGGTTTTACCGTAAAGGTTTATACGGTTCGTTTACTTGGAACTGAGATAGATATTTCAAAATGCCGGCGTCACATGGAGACAATTATGGGGCTGGGATATTGGCAAGATTAAAGTTTAATTAATATGACATATCTATTGGACGAAGATATAATGTATTGTATACGGATGCTTTAATAACTTGTTTATTACCTATGATGTTGTTTAATTAAAACAATGATTTATTCATATGTTCTGTCATATTTTGGAATTATACATATTACAATTTCATATTAAATCTTATCGATAAGTTTGAACTTTCATATTAGTTTTTGGTAAAATTTATATTACTTTTATTTTGGAAGTATCAGGAAATAAAAATAAGAAGTACGTTTTATTAAAGATCATTCTTATTTACATACTGAAGTGATTTTGAAGACATTTTTTGAGATATACTTTTCGATTCTTAAACCTTTCTTGTTTGAACAATGTTTGGAGTTGATAATAAAATTAAAAGTTAATTATATTAACTTTAATTAATTTTATGCTTTATCTAGATTTATATTTATATAAACAAATTTTTATTGCAAATAATTAAATTTAAAATTTCNGACCGTAATTTTAATTTCTTTTTATATTTGAGTTTTAGAAGTCTTTTTGAGTGCCCCTGTTGCCCCTGCCTAGTTACGGCCTGATTATAACGGATGTGCCGCTACTGATGCGTGACTTTAGCTTATATATGTATGTGATGAAGCTTTGAAAAGCGCTGCCCGACAAGAAAATACAAAATATAGTCGGACTCACGTAAAAAAAGCATTTCAATCTTTGCAATGTATGAATTAAGTTTAGATACGTGTTTAATGTTGCTGTCATATATTTTCCAACACACTCCTTTGGGTACATGAAACGTACCGTATGTGAGTTATTAATTGAGGCAATTATTTTTTTACTAACATAAGTCTACATTCGCGTCATTTTTAATTTATTATTTCCCGATGAAATCTTATTATAGTCAAGGCCACGAAACAATGTAATTGCATAATCATTGTACGTTTCTATGATACCGCCCCGCGATCTGAAATGTTTTATGTGTTCTGAAAATGCAGTTTTTGCTATATAAATACGATATTCTGTTTTCTTTCACCATTTACTAATTCCTGCCTTACTTAGATCTTCATTTACTTTTTGTAACTATGTTCGTTGGGATCGTTCTCTTTTTCTTTTTTCTGCCTCCAATTCTAACATTTAAATTATTGTTTTATTTGTACCTGGTCTCCATATATATCTCAGCCATTTTACTGTTGGCTCTTTTATTTTTTTAACTATGTTTTTTATCCAAATCATAGTCTAGCTTATGTTCATGCTACAGTCGTCCTCATGAATAAATATTATCACATATTTTATTTCGACATATGTTATTTTGTTCATCTTCTTAATGCTTAATTGACAAACTTCTTAATAATGTAATGTACGTCTCAATTTTATATATGTACATCAGTTACTTCTTAAAGTGTTCGTATATATAAGGGATTTTTCGGAAAAAAATATAAAACGTTTCAGATCGCAGAGCGGTATCATGTAAACGTACATTGTTTCGTGGCGACGATTATAGTTCAATATTCGTTATTTGTAATTTTTATTGGGCCTTAAATTGTTCTTATTATTTTTTTTTTCTACAGTTTCTTATTCTTCTTCCTGTTTTAGTCAAAATTCGTGTTTCCGCACAATACAACATAATTGGACTTACATTAGTATTGTCTTATATATTTTTATTCTTATGTATTTTCCCTCTAGTTCAATTAGTCAAATCAAATACATTTAGGAAAAAAAAAAAATCAATTAAACGTAGTAAACAATTGAAATGCAGTATTTAATACATGGAATATATGACGACATTTATTTGGTGAGCGCTTGCAGCGCTAACATCGACCGGTATTTATGTGAGATATCCGCTTCCGTATCCGACATATATTCTACCTCTTCTTTCTATTCCATCCTTTTGTGTCTGACCTATAGTCAATAAAACGTCAGCGTGATCTCCGTACTGTACCGACACTACGAGATAAACTTCTCGAAAACCTTTTGTTTCGGTTTTTGTAATGGATCGTCAGCTGCAAGTCACTCGGATATTGGGGTTATCGACTCAACTTTTTCATGTTATATTTTTATGGATTTGTTTCGAATTCATGGGAAAATATTGATAAATTACTTTTTTTTTACCTTCATCCTAGTTCACTCATAGTTTTTCATTTTATTGTGAAGTAAACTTCAAAATATTTTATATTAATATCGTAACTCGTGAAAATAACAAATAATAAATAAACTAAGAGTGTTCTTGAAAAGCTTCAAAACTAAAATATTATTTTAAAGTTTATCAAATCAAGTAGAAAATATAAGCGATTTTTTATTAGTTTAAAATTACTTTTTTTTCCGAAATGAAAAATGGATTAGAATACGAACTCAACGAACAAANGTTTTAAAAAGTCTGTAAGACACTATATTATACAACAGCAGTTTTTAACAATTTTATTTTTACTTTAATATTCTTTTATTCATGAACTTTATGTAAAATTTCTACTTGATATAAGTTTTATCCTAATTCTTAAAGTATTTTACATTTTCAAGTGATTCTAAATCTTGACATTGCTAAACGAAATAATTTTTATGATTATATTTATTTATAAATCTGTTGATATAAACACTTACATTATATAATCATAAGTTAGACAAATTAATTTTTTGTCCAAATTAATTTAATTTTATTAGATTCTTAATAATAACTCATATAGTTCTGGAATGCTTAGGGCTTCACACGAGACGAGATATGGCGAGATTCGAGAGTCTCGTTTCTGGTCTCGTTGCACTTTTGTTCATAAAATTTTTACTAGAAACATAAAATCGTAACCACTCCAACAAGCATTTTTTCCTATTAAAAGAAGGGTCTGCTTCATGTAACAATACGGTTAGTATAATCTAGTAATCATTTGTAAAATATATTTTATAATAATTTTGTCTTTCATAACATTTTCAAGCCAAAGTGAAAAAAGAGTTTTAGGAGACTATAGATGTTAATTAAACAAACAAATAAATATTTATTATAAGTNNTTATTTCCTTTTATCTTTTAACCAGATTTCGCTTTGTTTATATATAAAAGATAGCCATCAATGAGACAGTTTATTTCTATTTCGTAAACAAGGAATTAAAATCGATCCTCTATGAAATGTCCGCAATTAGAAATTAGAAGTAATACATAATAATTAATTTGTAATCTCTTTTGTATATAAATTTAAAATACATTTTTTTAAATATTTAGACATATATTAACTGCAAAAATTATATTACCTTCTTAAATGCAATGTCTTAGAAATAAATTCTTATAATAACGACACAAGACGAGACAAGAGGAGACAAGACGAGACGAGACGAGACAACTGGTAACGAGACGAGAACTAGACTGAAACGAGACCTAGTTTTTTCACAATTAACGAAAGTGAGACGAGATTTTTGAAAGTCTCGCCCTATCTCGTCTCATGTGAATCCCTAGGAATGTTAATATTCAATAATAGTATTCATTTATTTCGAATAAATTTTAAAAAAAAATTATTAGAAAAAAATAATATTTGAACTTCAAAAAATTTGAAAAATTAAATAAACTACCAGAGCATATTTGATATATTTTTTCTTCAACAATGATTGACTAAACACTGAAGTAAATTTGAATTTAAAGAAATATATTATTTCGATTGTAGACAAATTTATTCAACAACAATTCACAAGATTATTCATTGTTAAATAAATAAACAAGGATTTTACTTTAGCTCTAGAATGGCACCAGTAATTACAGGTTCCTAGAGAGCAAAACAGACATTATAAATCAGAGCTTCAAGTCCAGTGTAAATGAAAGATTTATTTCGCACGAACGATATTGGTTAACTGTCGTAACTAAATTCTCTGCA
The DNA here is from genome assembly GCA_002278615.1 of Pogonus chalceus. NCBI lineage: Eukaryota > Metazoa > Arthropoda > Insecta > Coleoptera > Carabidae > Pogonus > Pogonus chalceus. The sequence continues at coordinate 14,549 of NEEE01001410.1, forward strand.
CAGCTTCCCTGTAACTTCATTAGACACTAACATTTCAGGAAGTTTCTTTGTTATATTCTTAATCAGAGTATAAAGAAAATTATTTAAACAGAATAACATAAATAATTTTACTTATTTATTTTGTAATCACTAGAAATTTTAATGAATCTCAATTGAATCTAAATAAAGTAAATGTAAAACTACTTGAAAATCAATTAAAATTCATTTTTATTCATTGGAAAAAATATCAAGCACCATTAGAATAATATTTAAATGGAAGTACATTACTCTGGAATGAAACAATCAGTCTATTTGATTACCTTTATTTCAAGTGGAAAAAAACTAAAATCAAAGTAAATTGAATACCAGCAGATTCATTATTAAATTTTTTTCAATCAAGTTCAAATCCTATATACGTTCATATAATCTACTTGTTCGGTGTGTAATTTAATTTAAATAGATTCCGCAATAGTCGTTTTTCTTTGCTTGTACTGTAAACGGAAACGAAAGTCAAAAAACGGAATTTCAAAAAGATAGAAATCATTTGTGGCAAGTACGTTTAAATTAGAATTCAAAAAAGATACAATCCATTCCGGAGAAAAATTTAAATTGGATTTCAACTTAATGAAACAACCAAAACCTCTATTTTTTGTTATTTTTGTGGACTTGCATTTATAGGAAAGAAATCAAGCTAATTATTTAAATAAAGTTTCTTTTTTTTATAAAACCAATTTATTTTGAAAAACTAATAATATTTGTAAGAAATTATTTTACGGCTGGTAGTACAATTAAGCTTAATATTTGAAGTAGGCTATCACTCATTTAAAATTTCACTTGAATAAATTGATTTAAATAATGAACACAACTGATTCAAGGTCGTTTAAGTCAAAATTTGTAAAAAAAATGTATATATACTCCACCCTGAAGCTTTGATGAAAAAAATTTTTCAAACTGCACCATTTAGCAACTTTTTGAATTTTTCAAAAATTCTATGCTTCATGATAGCCATTTTAAAATAGTTTAAGGAAATCTAAGCGATGTTGTTCTACCCTGTTTAAGGACTGATCACGACTGGCTCCCATGCAGGTGCATTTTTTTTTGGAGGTCTCTGATGCCGAAGACTACCACGGCTCCAAATATTAATATATTTACTTCAAAAAATTTTGTAATAATAACTAAAATACGTGCAACAGTATAGTAAAAGAAAAAAAAAAAACAAATGATTTGATTGTTATTTAACATTTAAAATATTCCTGAATATCATTGTTTTTTAGAGCTATCAGGGGGGGTCCCCTTTTAAGTACAACTTTTGTCAAAAAACAGTTTCTTAGTTTTTAGTAGAAGGGAATAAATAATTTCTTATTAATTGGTTTTCTTAAAATATCTTTGAATATCTCATAGATCCTTAAAGATTACGCGCGATTGCTGCCGTTTGAAATGACTGTGTCCATTGAAGAAAATATCTTTGTAATTCTTTAAGGTTGTGATACTATTTTAAAAATTAAGCAAGAACTAATACATAAGTGATCATATATAAAGAAATAAATGTCATTTAAAACTACAAATATGTAAAAATATACAATGTGTTTTTGTTAGTAAGAATATATTTTACATTTTAATGACATCCCCAAACACACCTCCAAATCTCTAGTGTATATATCAAAGGTTTATTTATCTTCATTTTTCACATTATTCAATTATCTCAGGTAGCCATCTAGCATAGTAAACAGTTTTGTTGAATAGATAACAGAATAAATCCAAAAATATAATCATAAAATATTCATCATAAAACAAAAACAATTGCTTTATCCATAGATAACTACAGAAATTCTACAGTTATTTATAAAACTAATGCAATTGTTTAATAAAGTGTAGACAAGAAGATATTGTTACGAGGAAAAACAGANCCAATTTATTTTGAAAAACTAATAATATTTGTAAGAAATTATTTTACGGCTGGTACTACAATTAAGCTTAATATTTGAAGTAGGCTATCACTCATTTAAAATTTCACTTGAATAAATTGATTTAAATAATGAACACAACTGATTCAAGGTCGTTTAAGTCAAAATTTGTAAAAAAATGTATATATACTCCACCCTGAAGCTTTGATGAAAAAAATTTTTCAAACTGCACCATTTAGCAACTTTTTGAATTTTGTAAAAATACTATGCTTCACGATAGCCATTTTAAAATAGTTTAAGGAAATCTAAGCGATGTTGTTCTACCCTGTTTAAGGACTGATCACGACTGGCTCCCATGGAGGTGCCTTTTTTTTTTTAGAGGTCTCTGATGCCGAAGACTACTACGGCTCCAAATATTAATATATTTACTTCAAAAAATTTTGTAATAATAACTAAAATACGTGCAACAGTATAGTAAAAAAAAAAAAAACAAATGATTTGATTGTTATTTAACATTTAAAATATTCCTGAATATCACTGTTTTGTAGAGCTATCAGGGGGGTCCACTTTTAAGTACAATTTTTGTCAAAAAATAGTTTCTTTGTTTTTAGTAGAAAGGAATAAATAATTTCTTATTAATTGGTTTTCTTAAAATATCTTTAAATATCTCATAGATTCTTAAAGTTTACGCGCTATTGCTGCCGTTTGAAATAACTGTGTCCATTGAAGAAAATATCTGTATAATTCTTTAAGGTTGTGATATTATTTTAAAAATTAAGCAAGAACTAATACATAAGTTATCAGATATAAAGAAATAAATGTAATTTACATAAGAAAAAAACTACAAATATGTAAAAATATACAATGTGTTTTTGTTAGTAAGAATATATTTTACATTTTAATGACATCCCCAAACACACCTCCAAATCTCTAGTGAATATATCAAAGGTTTGTTTATCTTCATTTTTTACATTATTCAAACATCTCAAGTAGCCATCTAGCATAGTAAACAGTTTTGTTGAATAGATAACAGAATAAATCCAAAAATATAATCATAAAATATTCATCATAAAACAAAAACAATTGCTTTATCCATAGATAACTACAGAAATTCTACAGTTATTTATAAAACTAATGCAATTGTTTAATAAAGTGTAGACAAGAAGATATTGTTACGAGGAAAAACAGAACAACATCTACAGCAGTTGTTTACAGTAAAATACAGTGTACTTTAGTTAATGGGAACTTATATAATTATATGCCTTCAGGTGCAAATGTCAAAGATACAAACTTTTATGTGAATTAACTTTTTCAAAAAAA
>NEEE01001411.1:16010-27945 GCA_002278615.1 Pogonus chalceus
ATTTAGTAATTTTTTTTTTATAATGCATTAACATTTAAGATTTTTTTAATAAAATAATATACACAAAAAGTTTAAGCGTAATAGCTAAATTGTTTTTCAATGTTTTTGCAACCGAAAGACTGAAAATCGGTAAAATAGTTGAGCTACAGCGTTAATATTTTTATTAGTTTTAGAAATTGATTGATTTAGGATAATGATACGTGTATATTCAAAGTTTTAGCTTAATTGAGAATTTAATTCTCGAGATTTTCGCAAAAAATTTAAATGTAAAGAATAGCTGGACTATAGACTTTATTTTTGGCAAAAAATTACCTAATTTTGAGCTATTATTTTATATGACATTAATCGATTAGGACAATAATGGTACGTATATTTCCAAAGCTTTAACTTAATACCGCAATTATATATTTCAAAATTTTTGCAACAAAAAAAATGTAAAGATCACCAGGGTCAGATTACATCCCAGCAATAATGCTTATAAAAATACCAAATAACTTACTTAACATATACAACTATATCTGGGCATCAAACATTTTCCACAATGGACAATGGCCGTATCACATTAGTACTCAAACCAATTAAAGACACCGCAAACCCAAAAATCTATCTCGTTATCAAATAATATGTGAAAAATCTAAGAAAAATTTATAAACTATTTAAGTGGTTTTGAATACTACATACAAAACATAATCATCCAACAACAAAGTGGTTTACGAAATGAAAGATCCACTATGGACCACCTAATCAAACTTACAAAGAAAATGCAAGAAGGTTTAATAAACAAACAATACATAATTGGTATCTTTTGTGACATCAAAAAGGAATACAACTCAGTATGGAGATACTAAATTATTAAAAGAATATAGAACGTACGGAAAAATTATCTTTTATAAAAAAATTCGTCAAAATAGAAACTTTGCTGTCAAATATAGAGAACATGTACCAAAAAAAAAAAAAAGATTCTTCGAAAACGGTCTTGATCAAAGTTCCATAATAAGTACCTCCCTCTTTATTCTAGCAATGAATAAAATTGCAGATTATGTGAAAACCTCTGTCAAATTTCTGTTATATGTTGCCGACTTAGAAAACAAAAAATCCAGATACAATAAACAATAAACAACCTCCAAGAATAAAGTGAACAATCAGGTCTAAGATTTTCAACACATAAGACCCAAGCAATTCACTTCTCTAAAAAAACAATCATACTCACTGCGCCATCACCAAAAAAGTCAAACACAATTATTAACTATAAAAAATTAAGTATGATACTGGACCAGAAATTATCTTGAAAATTTTCATGAAATAAAACAAAGTCTACAACAGACATAAAATAATTAAAATTCTAGCAAATCAGAATTGAGCAGTGGGTAATGAAATACTAGTAAGTACAAATCTTTAGTTTTCTTTATTCTAGCTTATTGATTATTAATTAATTAATTGAAGTTATACAAAATTACGCAATGCAAATAATCATTGAAGCCGTAAAAACCTGCTCTATCCTACAGCTACAAATCTTAAAGGACTAACAATAACTTAAAATCAAAGAATCCAACTTTTTGCATCATATTTTAGTCAAATCACCCTATTTTTCAAACCCTTATAAATAAATTAATGAAATTGCACCTTTGAAATTATAGAAAAAAGCACCCCGATGCAAAACTATTTCAATAGTCACTTTTTCAACTTTAGTTTAGTACCACCTATCTCTTTACTTAATTTGCATCCTCAAAATTCACCCTGGACTCTGGATCTTGAAAATCCAATAATGCAACTTTGCATTTAACATTTATAAATAAAAAGAAAGCACAACTCCTAAAATCCTAAAAAGTAAGTTTAAAGAAATCTGTGAAGAACACAGGAAACTGATGTATCCAAAACGAAGATTAAAACTGACGGAGCTTACATAAATCAAAATACAACCATAATATTACTACTTCCCAGTATTTGTGCAGTTGTCACTGCCGAAACTATTGTTATAAAGAAGTCCCTGGGACATGTAATGACAAATGACGACAGAAATCAAACAAACATCATTTGTTCAGACTCCGAAAATTGATTAAATAATAAATACATTCACAAGAACAAAAGTAGTCTGAAATGTACAAGAAAAACCACAGAGAAAAACTAAATCGCATACAATGTATAAAAATGCACCGTTAACTTCCTATGCACTGAAAAATCGAAGAGAACGTTAAAAAAGCTAGAGCAAAATCTAATATTTCGCCCAATGACTTTAAGACACATATTATCCAAAAACTTATTCAAGACAAACTAATGGTTAGCAAACACAAACAACAAATTGAAAGAAATCACAGACGGCACCAATATAACATATTTTGCAACACCTAGAAGACACCAAATACTACTCAGGACGGGACACACTAGACTTACTTATAAACTTTTTCTAGAAAAGAGGACCTGACAAATGCGAACAATGTAACATGTACATTACTATCTGTTGGAACAACTTAATTAAATCAACTTTTATCTGTATTTTCCGGTCACAGAAAGTAGGCGAGCAAGAGTATTGTATTGTAACGGTTCATAGTATTTCATTTATTTATTTTATAAACAATAACTAAATGTTTGTAGTTTAAAGATATCAAAAAGAACAAATGTTAAATAATTACAAGTCTGTACCAGTCAAGTATTTGAGTTTGAAACAAGTCAAGTATAGCGTCATTTTATTGCAACTACATGTGAAAGAACTACTTTGTTTCATATTTAAAAATTTTATTAGATAAAATTTTAACTAAGATTAACGAAACCAAAATTCATAAAAAATGGGATTTCGGATCTTCTACCTATAATAAAAATCTGATTATCAGATTTTGCAAAGGTCAAAAATCATTTACTGATTTTAAATTATTAATTACAATAGACCGTTTATTTATTAATAATAATGTTCAGTAATAAAAAATTATTTAGAAAAAATTACATAAAGAATAGGTTTCGAAAGAAAACTATAGTTTTAGGTAGAAATTGGTAGGGAATTTGAAATAAGTCGGGTCTAGGTAGCTCGCGCTCTATATGACTCCTATTAGCCGATTGAATCAACATGTGTTTAGGTACGATGTTTGCCCAATGAAATGTGATTTTTAACTTAGCGCCACTAGTTCTCTCTGTTTTGCATACGATTATCATATCTGATGTTTAGTTCACCATCCACCATGATTCTAAGGATAATGCTTACGTGCAACCAATAATATTAACTTTGTATTTTAGCATCATTATGTTTCTTTATCACACAAATGATTAGCTTATCTATGATCTTTGTTTATCATCTACCACCACTAAAAAGTTCAGCGAGTTTAAAGGGTCATCCAAAACTCCGTATCAAGGCCATTGAATTTAGTCACTGGCCAGCTTACAACTTCCGTTCAGCTCCAGGTTCAATCTCTACCAGGGAATCTACCATCATCAGCAGTTCAACTCAAGCCAAAGTCCAAATATTGGGGGAAAAACTTCAACTCCGCTGTTCATGCTAAGTGCCAAGTTGAGCGACTCCGAGTTCATTCTGATCAGCGAGTTTCACATAATCTTTATCTAAGTCTTTTTTTCTGTTGACGGTTCAATCAGACTATGGCCTAGTTCTGGAATTGAGTTGATTGGAAGTAGCATGGCGAAGGTTCAGTAACTGTTACGAAATTCATGGTGATTTTGGTGTTGTATATATGCACTGTATCCACTATCACGGCTTCCCATTGCGTTTATTTGGTCGTTGTTTTTATAGAAAACCAGTTGGAACGTTCTCCGCTGTTTGCACAGACTTGGCTTCCTAATGCGTTTGAGACTTACTACAAACATGGAAGAGGCTTTGACTGTTTAAAAAACAAATTTGGACTTTTGGAGAGGTTTTAAAGAATGACGGAAAATCAGACGAGGAGGTGATCACCACTACAACAAACGAACCAAAGACTTAGTTGAGGAGTCACCGGCAGTTCATACGGCTAAGATATTTGGGAAGCGGGTGTTCACGTCCGGGTAACGGCAACACGATCTAGACAAAGCAAGCAGGTATTCTCTTCAACAAGAAAAATCCGCAAGGTTCATCCAGTGACCCACATTCTATTACCAACTGAGATTCCAGAGGTACCAAAACAATTAGCATTCACAAAACACACTCACGTAAATATAATCTCACCTTAGACGAATTATTTATAGAATAATGAGAATTATTTAGATAAATGATTAAAAACACTCGATTATTTTTCTATTAGACACATTAAACGAAAATATGTTTGTAAACCAACTATCCTTTCTTAGTGTGCAGTTTCGTCAAAATTACAAATGTTTTAAATCTGATTGAATAAGGGTAACGGGTTGGTGATTTACATGAACAAGTAATTAATTTCCCTTATTGAATACATAATATGGCTTATTATATTCTAAATCTTAAAATGGAATGACAGAAAATTCATTATAATAATAAAAATAATATAATTTATAAATTCAATTACGAAAAAGTCATAATAACTTTATATTAATAGCATACGATACTGTTGCACATTTTTTGTACAAGAGAGTACGTAACTTGATTTGAAATTGATTAAGATGTCATCCTTTTGTTATCTTGAGCTTCAAGCTTTTCTAAGTTATCATTATATACGCAAATGTTTACAAATAATAGATGCAAATGTTTACAAATAAAAGACGCAAATGTCTTGGGTTGCAGTAAACACATAGCAGACATAATTATTTAAACTTGACTTTGATTATTGTTATTTTACGCATAATACTTCAAAGGTTGACAATAAAATAATTTGAAGGTTTATATGTACCTTTCACTTCACTGGCCGTTACATGGCTACTTCATATCTACGAATCACAACGACGACGAAATTTAAAAGCAACGTAAGGTATCTGTATTTAATTTTATTATCTAGACTATCACAATAAAAGAACAATGTTAACGTCATATTCACATATTTTTTTCTAAATATAATAAATCTTATAATACTTGGTTAAAAATAATTGATAAAATCATAATCATTATGAATCCAGGAGTACGATCACATTATAGATATCAAAATGATTATCCTAATAAGCCATAGTTGTGTTCGTGCAATTATTCTAACATTAAAAGTTTAATGTCAAATATTTTCTCTATAATCCTCTTATAATAAATACAGTTTATTCATATATGTTTTCTGCATGGTATCATTAAATTGCAATAGAATATAGGCCCAAATGTTCACTGTTAAATTAACAAAATAATCACAAAAAGGTGAGATTAAAAATGGTTAAAACCATGCTGCCTTGCATCACAAAACTTTATTATGAAAATTATCAAGTCTGAATATTTAAAATGAAACTCCTTCACATAAAAGAAGCTTTATGGAACCAAGTAAGTTCATCCAAGTCTACGGATGATAGTCAAGCGACAACATGGAAACAAATGGATGATAAAACAAGTGCTACCATTGGTTTACTTGTAGAAAATACACAGCTTTTTCATATACATAAGACAAACACTGCAAAAGCAGTATAGGATTCATTACAAAATAATCTACTCTTATTAGTTAAGTTAATTTGTTGCGACAAATTTGCAATCTAAAGCTTGCTGAAGCTGGTAATATGGAAGAACATATTATTACTACACAGCTCGTGGATAAGTTAACAGCACTTAGTGAAGAGATTAAGGATCATTTTCTCATTGCCGTGCTATTTAGCAGCTAGCCAGATTACAGCCAGATTACAGCCTTAGACCAGAATCAGAGTTAACATAAGTTATGGTAAAAGGTAAGCTTATTAATGAACATAGACGTCGAAAAGGTTTACACCTTCTAATTGGAAAGTTTCAAATAAAGGATGTTCAAGTACAGCGCTCAGAGCATCACAGAAAAAGACGGGTACAGAAAAATCTTGTTAGTTTTACCACAAACTATGTCATTTTAAATATGACTGTATTGAGTATAAAATATGGAACGCAAATAAAGAGAATTTAAAGTGCAATGAAGATGATGCAGAATGCAGAGTTCAGAAGTAGAACTAAACATATCGAAATCAAATATCATTTCGTGAGAGACCTACTCAAGAAAAGAATAATAAACCTAATTTCTTATCAAACTGATAATATGATCGCAAATATGATGACCAAACCATTTGAAACCATAAAATTAAAAAAAAAAAACACCTAGAAAAATGTCAGTCAGTATGTCAAAAATTTGTCCTGAGAAGATAACATTGAGAGAAGGTGTGAAATCAACGTTTCTCTGTATTTTCCGACCACAAGAAGTAGGCAAGCAGTATTATATAGATGTCAAAATGGTTATCATAATAAGCCGTGATCGTGTTGTTGCAATTGTTCAGACATCAAGTTTAATGTCATATTCTTCTAACAATAAATAAATAATACAGTTTGTGCATTGTATTATTAAAGTCCAATAATAACAAGCATATTGTAACAGACGCGTCATTGTTCCAAATTTTCATGAATAGTTAATAAATTGCAATAAGTCACGTCTGTAACGGAAATGCTGACGTTTTTTATAAAAGCGTTCATTGCTCCGAGTTCAGTGGAAGTTTTCTATCAAAAACGTCAAAGTTGCAGAAACTGATTTGTTGAAGTTTTCGATCGAGAAAATCATTCTCGATGGCGGCATGGTGTCGACAGCAAGTCATTAGTATTGTATTTTGTAGTTCTCTTTAATTGTTAATTCATTTATATATTTTATTTGTTTGATGAAACTGGTCACCAAGTAAGCAGTGTACTAGGTAAGTATATTTTACTTCATCTTATTACTCCTGATAATCTGCACGTAAGCAGGGGCTGTAACTCACTGCTACACCCCACTGTTACAACTGGCGCAGTCGGTAGGATCGTTTGTATAACGACAAGAACAATCGGCTAGGTTATAACGTTTGACCAGATATATATTTTTAAATTTGTAAACTTATTGTGTGATAAAAATGAATCCAAACGCACCAACGTGTGTAACCACGCGTGGTTGTCGCGACAACGAATTATACCACAAGTATATCTTCGGCTTATATACCCGAAAATCCGTCAACTACGAGAAATCCCATGTTTGTTATACCTGCATCGAATTTATTAAATTATTACCCTTCCGCCTTATCTACGTCACAAGTCCCATCTTATGCACCGTTTTTCTATCATTTACCAAACCTTATAAACGGAGAATTACCATCTAAGCAATATCCTTAAGTTCCAAGTTCACCTCAAACACCTTCTAAACCCATATTTAACGATCCTGCATCTATGTCTGCCCTGAAAACTATCAAAACCTACTCCGGTGGCCCTGAACTCGAACCATTTTTAGATAGTGTCGCAACTGTGGCCGAATGTTATCGGTGAACTGACCTGCAAGTCATGACGGCGATAAAACTTAAATTAAGAGGTGACGCCCAAATTTATTTTGCTCGTTACCTACGGACAAACGACCAAACACGATGGTTTCGATACGCGACTGGCTGGTAAATGCTTTTGGTAAAAAGACGGACATATATACGGCTAAACGAGACTTTGATAAGCTATTTAGACATCGAGACGAGACCTTGCGAAAATTTGTATTAAGGCTGGAAATCCTAGCCATAGGCGGTGACGAGATACAACAGGTTAGGACGAGGGTAAAACGGGAGGCATTGCTTATTAAGCAAGGCTGATTCACTTAAAACCGGCATTAAATCTATATTAGTTGAGGAAGGTCATAGAAAGCCTGCCCGAAAGAGTCGGGTGTCGACTCAACGTGCAAAAAGAGAAGTCAACGCACCGATCAACGCTATCTTCAAATGCAAGGTCGATGTTTTAACTGTGGCAGTTTAGACCACATAGCCAGACAGTGCCCAAAATCAAATCAGAAATTTTATTATGTCTGTGTCAAATCGGGGCATTATGCTTCGGATAAAGACTGCTCTATAAACTCCAAGTTTGCTTAGACGACAACCCAACGTCTGGCAGAAAAACGAACAACAGGATTAGTGTTATACCACGGGTCGCGGATATTAAATCGGATTNGATAAAACACGATGTTGCAATAAATTTTTTTAAGATAACTTGTATTTTGTATGGAAAAACCATCCACTAAGATAATATTTCGAAGGAAAATAACAGTAATCGTGAAGTTCTAACCAAGGAAAAAACGACTGACTCGAATGATACCGAAATTTTGGAAGTACCGAACGAAACCCACGTTAAAAAAGATTTTTGCCCAAGCGAGTCTTCTACTCTTTCGATTGAGAACGAACGAAAAGTTTCAGACTCACGTTTGGTGCCGAAAAATTCAGAAATGTAAACAAAACAAAATTTAGCGATTTTATTGTTAGGTTGCAAGAAAATGTGAGCATTCCGCCACGTCATATTGCTGTGTGTTCCGTTAAACGGATTGTAAGTTATTGAGCGAAATGATTTAAATGCTCCGGGTATACTTATTGCGCGAACTTTAATCAATTTTAAACGGGACGAAAAAATAAGTATACCGATTCAAATTTTAAATTTTGGTGATGAAAATGTCACATTACAGAAAAAATTCCTACCGCTTTGGCAATAAAAGCGGAAGAGGAAAACGAACCAATTTAAAATAGGAATATTTTTAATATTAATGCAATTAGTAAAACAGATTTATTAAAAAAAAAAATAATTTAGATCATTTAAATGTTAATGAACGTGACCAATTTAGAGCTTTGTTAGTGAGCTATGCTGACATTTTGAAACCAAAACTGATGTGTTAAATAAAACAACTTCGGTCAATAAAGAATCATAACTGAGCATGACATACCGCTCGCTCGAGCTCCGTAAATTATAAAAAATCTCATCCAAGAAATGTTGAATAATGATATAATTACTCCATCTGCGATCCCGTATTCTGCTCCTATTGTTTTAGTAGAAAATGTCATTAAAATGTGAGATTGCTATTTTTCCCGATCCCTAATTTGCAGGATACCCTTGATCAGTTAGGCAACGCGTCGCGTTTTACAACTTTGAATTTAACGAAAGGATTTTGGCAAGTAGAAGAGACAGGAAAAAAACAGCTTTTTCAGTACCTTGAGGTCATTTTGAATGTAAACGTATGCCCTTCGGATTACTAAATAGTCCTAGCACTTAGTAACGACTAATGTATACATTTTTAGCTGGATTAATGGTTACCCACTGCTTTGTTTATTTGGACGACATAATTTGTTTCAGCTCAGATGATGTTAGCGAGTATATAAATACACTAAAATTAATTAAGAAACGTGCGTCTATTGGCTTAACGGGATTTTATCCTCGATTTATTCCTAACTTCGCAGATATTGCCATGCCATTAACGAAATTAATCAGCAAAAATGTGCGGTTTAGCTGGTCTCAAGAGGCTGAGGATGCATTTCGTCTCTTAAGAGATGCTCTAATTAACTCTCCTATACTAAGGTTCCCAAATTTTGAAAAACCATTTGTTTTATGTACAGATACATCGGCCTTTGCAAAAAGTACAATTTTTTTTCAGGTTAAAGACGGGCATAAAATGCCGGTGGCATACGCAAGTCGACAATTATCAAAGGCCGAACAAAACTATTGCACAACTAAGCGCGAGTGTTTAGTGCTAGTATGGGGAATAAAACATTTTCGATGTTATTTGTATGGTCGTTCCTTCAAGGTTGCTGTAGATCATCAACCTCTTAAATGGCTAACGACCATTTTGAACCAAATAATAGACTCATGCATTGGTCATTACTCTTATCTGAGTATGATTTTTCCGTACAATACCGCCCTGGGAAAAATCATAGTAACGCTGACACATTGTCGAAAATTAAACCGATAAGAGTAATGTTTCCGAAAAAGTAAAACCCTGTTATTTGGAACCGAGATTAATTCAAGCGAGACCAGAACGATGACAAAATTCTCGCTAAAATAATAAAAGACCTGAAAGACGATAACGACGCCGATTATTATCTTAATGACGATGGTCTTCTTTACCGAAAATCCGATGACGAACGACACAAAGATAGATTTTTCATAGCAGATAAATGGAGACGACTCTCCATTATCAGATCATATCGATTTCAAAAAGATATAACATAAGGTTTAGTCCCGTTTCTTTTGGCCAAAACTACGTCACAATGTTAAGGAGTACGTCAGCAAATGTATATCTTGCGCACAAAGAAAAACCTCTTCTCACATGCGCCCTGCTTTTTTCAAGAAACTCCAACCTGTTTCCCGCCCTTTCCAACGAATAGCAATGGACGTTGTCGGATCTCTAGTTACCACATAAAACAGTAACAAATATATATTGACCATCCACGATGCTGAAATACGTTACCTAGAAGCATTTCCAATAAAAGACCAAACCGCAGAAAAAGTGGGAAAGACGTTCATCAAAGGCATAATTTTATTACATGGAACACCACGACAATTACCGACAGACTTAAGTACTAATTTTGTTTCAAAATTAATGAAAGATGTTTGCCGAGTTTTAAACATTGAAAAACTGCAAATGACCGCATTCCGACTGCAAACGACCACTAGCCTTGAACGTACTCACCGCACTTTAAAAGATATGCCATCGCATTACATAAACGATGAACATCGTGACTAGGATGTATGGCTCCCGTTTGTTATGTCAGCATCACAGTCAGCATTTACTGTACTTCGCACTCTATGTTAGATGATAGCTTGTTCTTTTTATTGTACGGCCGCGACATTGAACTTCCGTTCAACAAAATACTAAGACCATTATAGACGAGATACGATACCGACAGTAATTATGTGGCGGAATTTATGCAACGCTTCAAGATCGCGCATCATAAAGCCCAAGAATTTCTGGCAAGTAGGATTGACCGCGCTCACAAATCATTTTACAAGACAACGAAACCAATCGACTTTCAACTCGGTGATCGTGTCTACTTATTTACACCATCAGTTAAGATAGGTACAAATGCTAAATTAGCAAAAATGGTCCGGTCCTTATAGAATCACCGATTTAAGGGACGTTAATGCTACTATTAAAGAAATTTTTGCACGAAAGACTATGAAAGTACACATCAACCGACTTAAACATTACCTTCTTTCCAAAAATGACCCACAAAAACTATCTGCTGACCCGCTAGTTGACGTGCAGATAGTAAATGTAGGAGACAAATTTGGAGCACGATCTTTATTCCAAATCTAGACAACGAGCTAGTTAGTTGAGAAATAGAGAACCTTAAAAACGTTAGTTTAGTTACAGATCCAAGCGAACCCTCATTACCACCTACAGCTCTAAACGAATCCACCGATTCCTGTGTATTCGGTTCAGTTGGTGAGGAACCGAACGAGACTGTTACAATAACGGCGTAAATAGTCCAAGATCACCAGCTATCCAACAGAGATACTGGACTCGTATCTGTGTTGCTGCCCCTGACCTACCTTGGATCAATGACAGTAGGATATAGTGCTGTTAAGGAACCTCAAGTTACTGATTGTTTACTATAGCGCACTATGTTGCAAAAATTGTGTATTTTTAGCTTTAAGTTATTGGAACCTTGGAAAGTAATGGAACAACGGAAATATCGACTACTATTGCTGGTTATCTAGAATCCAGCGAAAAATTCGAGGGTATCCGATACACAGTGAACAGAATCAACTATGAGGACGTTATAGTAAGTGCAGCAATAACAATCAAGCTATCGGACTACAGCACAGTAGCAAACGTTGAAGAAAATACGTTACGACTGAGGACTGGAACAATCTGTCCACACTCAGATCAATATTGTTTCGACGAAGCTGCTGGTGAAGTCACCTGGAGTGGCGACTATTCTGATTGTTGTTCGCAGAAAGGCCTCGATGTCCTTTACGAAAGATTCGCTACTGACAATTAACAACACAGACGCCAAATACATCATCGTGGAAGCTAGGGAAACTGTTTTAGCTTTAAGCCTCACGAATATCGAGGTCATCTGCCATCAACAGACCTGGCGTACAAACAAAGCAGACTGATTGTAATCTTTGAGCCGACCTTAG
>NEEE01001412.1:7465-17828 GCA_002278615.1 Pogonus chalceus
TATATGGACTCCCTCCCATGTCGGGATAAGAGGTAATGAAAAAGCAGACCATGCAGCTAAAGAAGCAACAGAAAAGTTACCAAACAACACACCCATGCCAATATGGGATTCAAAAAGTCTATTAAAAAAACTAATTTTAAATAAATGGTTTGAAGATTGGTCACAAGAAAATAACAACAAACTAAGGGAAATAAAAGATGAACTAAAGAACTGGAAAATAAATAGACCAAGAAAAGAACAAATTATTATCACCAGACTTAGGATAGGTCACACTAAGGCAACACATCAACACCTACTAGATAAATCACAACCCCCTACATGCTGCAACACCAATTTAACTATTAAACATCTTCTAATAGATTGCCCAAAATATACTAATATAAGACAAAAACACCATATACCTAATACTTTAAAAGAAACACTTGCCAACACTCCCCAGGCTATTCAGAATACACTAAATTTCCTTAAAGACATTAATCACTTACACAAAATTTAACCAACAATATAAATAAACTGTCCTAATAGCCATTTGCTGCTGAAGGACTTAATAAATAAAAAAAAAAAACACATTTTCTCTAAAATGGTGTTCTTTTTATAAGTTAGAGTAAATGAAGATACATAGTTTTATATTTAGAGATACTAATCTAAGATCTAAGCTTTATTAATTCCAAATATTACATCTGATTTATAAAGAAAATTCCAATGAATACTTTTTATAAATATTCTTTGATACATATTCTCAAGTATTGTATAGTGAATTTTCTAAAAATATTGTTAAATATTATACTGAGATAGTAAAAACAATAATAATGAGAAATAGAAATGTAAAAAGGTATAAGATATCTAAATGAAAGTTTGAAATGAATTGAAATAAAATGATAAGAATGAAGAAGTAGGATTGTCGAAGCAATAGCTTATTTGAGTTCTTTATGCGATGTATACGCCGGTGCCGGTCGCTGTAAGGTTGGTCTCATGAAATTCAATTTGAGTAATTTTCTGGGTCTCGCATTGCAATTACATTTAAATTAAAACGCTTTACATTTTTAAACACGCTCAAAGACTTGCGTTTCCGTTACTTTTCATGTCCGAATGAAAATGTATATAAAACGTAACACTGTTCTTCGTTTTTCTTCAGTATTTTTCTCCAGAGGGTAAGAAGAGGGTTAGAGGTGAAACAAGGTGAAGTGTGGCAGTGTGGCTTGTGGGCTTGACTCACATATCTCGCATGGGAAAATATTTCGCGTTATTTTGTGTGAGATACTATGTTAATAAACATACCGGCACTTTAAAATGTTTAGCACTTTGGACATTCTGTTTCGTTCGTAATTTTATGTGAATTTCGCAATGTGTACGCGAAAAGTAACTCTATGTCAACCACCGCTCTTATACACATTTTTATACAGAACCGGTCTATTATTTTTTTACTTATTAATAAACAACTCTTTATTAAAAATGAATTTGTACAAAAAATGGCAAATTTTACAAAACTTGGATGGTTAAAAATCAGGGATTTTTCCGTATTTTTGCGATATAGTTTTCGGCAAATATCTTAGCAAATAATAAAGCTATAAGAAAAAAAAATTTTACGTATTAGAGTATTCCATACTTATTAATAAAATTAAGATAATTATTTAAAACTTTGCCGTTTTGCAAAAATTGTAAATATATATTAGGTATTTTTGTAAAATTCGCGCTTTATAGTGTTTGATATATATTTCGGTAAATAATCTACCCACAACATTTCCTTTAAATATTAAGAATAAAAGTTAAATAAAAGAAAAATATTCTTATATAAGTAAGGTTTCAAATTTGGAATTTTTGCAATATTAAGACGTATTTCTTTTTGGCAAATATTTCAGCAAATAATGTAGCTATTGAAATTAAACTTTGTATTTTTACCAAAGCATAGTATTTCCTTATAATTAATGTATTAAGATAAATATTAAAGAAAAAAGCCAATTTTGCAAAAATCAAATTATATATCAGTAATATTTGCAAGATTTGTACTTTGCTGATTAAGACAAATATTTCAGCAAATACTTAAGCTATTACGCTGAAGCTTCTAATTTTTCTTAGTATCTTAGTTTCCTTACCAATTTATGTTGAATATAAAAATAGTTAGCTTTTCAGAAAAAGATAAGTTTACAATAAAAAATAAGAAATTTGGGCTTTCATATTTTTGAGGAATATTTCAGTAAATAATATAGCTTTTTGACTCAGTTTTTTACATTATCATTATATTTTATTTTGAATTCAAATTCGTTTATTGTATTTTAATTAAAATTTATTGAAAAATATTCATTAAAAGTTTATTTTAAATATTATACCTTTATTGAAATTAATATTATTATAAATGAATTTTGTTTACTAATAGTAATTTAATACGATATTTTTAATCAATAAATTAATTTTAAATATTTCATAAAATACGTCAATTTAAAATATAACAAATTACATCCTGAAAAAACATATATTTATAAATATTTACAGAAACTCGCACAAAAAATTTCTTACAGTCACAAAACAAAATAGTTTAAGTAAATGTAATTAGAAATTTGTAAAGTTAGTTGTAAATAAAAAAAGTTTTAAAGTTATAAATGAATAATATAAAATAAACCGCCCCTGCATGACGGCTACTAACAAACAACCTTAGAAGAAAATAGTCAGGACGTAGGACAAGATAGAATTTTCACCATATGATGAAAACCCACCAAACACGCAAACATCGCGAACAGACAAAGTCAATAAGGCAACATCACAAAGTTTCACTTGATTTTCACACAGAATCATGTAATTTGTGTACCTTGTCTTAACCCTACTAACTGCGAAAAACATTCAACATGAAATTTAGTTACTTTCAAAGTACCTATCTGTTAGTTGCGGCTTTGCGTCGACGCCCGGGCGCTATGCGCTACGCAAAAACCTTTTTCCGTTATTAATATTTTATTACACCAAGTTACAAGACAATAGGTCAGATTGTAAACATTGTCGTGTACTCCGTACATTTTGTTTTATTTAATAATTTATATGTTTTTCTCGATTATATTGTTTGTTTGTCGCTTATTTACTTCGATGGAAATCACTTGAGAAATACTGTTAATTAATTCAAATATCTACTAAGTTTATTTTGCAACTCCTTGTTTACTAAAAATAAAACATCTTTCGTATTAAATATATACAACTTTTGTTTTTGTCATTGCTTACTATTTCATTTATTATTTATAATTATAGCTTTAATCATTTTGAGGATAATATTATATGAGTTTTTTGCAGAGATTTAGAGCAGAAATGTAGAAAGAAAAAGTTAAACAGATTTGGCGTTGACCTGAAGAAGTAAAAAACACTAAAAACTATTTTATTTGTTAAGTTTGTAGTAGCAAGAAAACAAGTAAAACCTTTAGTTGAGTAAAATATTCGCACTAAATCTTATTCACAACAGTAACAAAAATCCAAACATTTATTTTATCGAATGTAGTAGTAGTGTATTCTGTATTCGCGTGGAGTTCTTGCGACAGCTCCACGGGGTTCCGCAAAACGAAGACGCGAACGGAAAAGGAAGAGGGTTCGAAGGATTCTACTAGGAGGGGTACCCCGTTTGTCCCGTTTACCCCGTTTGCTATCTATCACAGCACAGCTGGAATATGTCCAATATTTTATCGTTCGTGTTTTCTGTAAATAAACCCGACGATATCTCAAATGTGTGATAAGTATGATAAATGATATACAACGCAGTTTGGTGTACTGTAAGTGCTAGCCCTAGCCCTAGCCCTGGCCCTACCACTGTCCCCCCTCTATATCATTATGTATTAATGTCGGATGATATGTCGGATTTCGGATAGCTTGTCACTCAATCCAATATTATTGTCATAAGTACTTTCTTTCACGTAAAATTTATGACTTTTTTCTCTTTATCTAACATCACTTTTTATGAGGATTTGTTCTTTTCTTTATTGTTTATTATATTGAAACCAACTAAACATATATTTATTTAGAAAAACATTTTCTAAGATAGTTTTGCAAGATATAAATTATTTTGTATGAAATTATATTATTTAAAATAATAAAATAGAATTTCAGTTAGAAATAAAGGTTTTTTTGGTTCTGTATAAATATACTTCGATTAATGAAAATTGTATGTTCATATCATAATATGATGATAGAAAATTTTTGCCAGAAACAAAACGCGAAACAAACACAAAAATTTCTGAAGTATAACCTTAATATTTTTGCAAAACTGACCCAGTTAATATTTATGATTTTTTTTACAAATAGATAGGTAAATATTCGAAGTTCTATTGTAATAGGTACATTATTTGTCAAGATAATCGCCAAACATCAAAAATTCTTCTTAATTAGAATAATTTTCTTTCTTAATTTTTTATAGAATATTGTCTATTTCTGTTTTTTCAGTATAGATAAGATTCTTACATCTCTTTTGTGGCAGTTTTTAGTTATTAATGTATAAATAATTATTAAATATTTCTATTTATGAATACGAAATATTGAAAAACTATAGTTAAAGAAATTCCATACCTTAAATTTTTCTAATTCCATTCTTTAGCTACTGATACAGCATTCCAATTTACGTATGTATTTAAATTGTTTTTCAAACATATGTTTATTAAATTTGTGGAATGTTTTTAATTAACT
The DNA here is from genome assembly GCA_002278615.1 of Pogonus chalceus. NCBI lineage: Eukaryota > Metazoa > Arthropoda > Insecta > Coleoptera > Carabidae > Pogonus > Pogonus chalceus. The sequence continues at coordinate 12,116 of NEEE01001412.1, forward strand.
ATAATGTATATTGCAATCTGAATATTTTTATTAATTATTTAATAAAATTGCATTTGATGCAGTATTTTTTAATTAACTTTTTTTGAGTATTTACTATAAAGGTTTTATTTATAAATAAATTAATTTAATATATTGGCATTTATTCTTCAATATCTGAAATTATCTATATACTTTACTTCAAAATAAAACTCGTACTTTAAGTAAATATCATATACTTATAAATTTTTTGATAAACAATTAATATTTCTAATATTAAGTGAAGACGACTGAAAAAACTTAGCTCGTACAGGATAAATATTTTGTCAAAGATCTCCAGTTTAATAGTGATGCTAATGTTTTAAATTTAAATGTTATTTATTTAAACATTTTAAAGCTTGGATTAGACTTATAGTGCATAGTATATTCAAAATTTTGCCGACAAAAAATAAACGTCTACTAATGAACTAAATTCAGATATTTATCACTTTATAGAAATTAGATAATTAATAATAAAAGCTTTATAAAGACAATCAGATTGTAAATAAGACAAAACAAGCTCCTGAAAAGTCTTAACTAGTTATTCATCTAGCAAATATGACTGAAGAATATGTTAAAAAACTGCTAGCGTTATTTTAATCAAAAATATTTCCATCCATAAATATCTTCAATGCTGTTTAAATATCCTACGAAATTCGGTTGAGTAGCTAAATAAAAACTTCATAATACTCAAGTTAATAAAATTAAAGGTTTAATAAAACTGAGTTAATAAGTACTTTAACAATTAGAAAAATGTTGATTTCATATTATGTATATTATATATGAATGTGTAATTCATAAAAGGAATTTATTCATGATGGAAAAAAGCAAGAAGCAAAACAAAAACGATTACGTTTGAGTCAAGGAAAGAGCGATTGCGATGTATTCGAGTTCATCAAGTAACATCAATAGTACGTGTCCTTTGGAAAAGTAAAGAAGCAGATAAAGGTGCGTACAAGTGCATTTGAAATTTTAAAGGCTTCCAAGTCACCGTAACAGACGGGATGAACTGTTGGACGGGAAATGAAAGTACATCTCGTACATCGTACGTGTACGGCTTACGAAATACTAGTGCATCGGAAATAGTATATCAGAGATCAGAGGTGGCCATACGGAACGGATATAGAACTGGATTATGATGATGACAGTTCTAGAACGAACTGTAAATCAAATATTTATCCATCTGCATGCTTATGTTTGATTTTAATCAAATATATTTCCATCCATGAATATTTTCAATGCTGTTTAAACTTTAAACTGTAAGAAATTGTGGGTCTATCTATAGAGAACGCACAAAGTGCAAATATCACACGTAACAAATCGTCAGTAATTAGCATTTTAATCAGTGAATTAATCAAAGTAAAACATTGTAACCAAATCGATAAGTTAAACGAATCAAATCAGAAACATAATAGGCAATTAAACAAGCTTAACATCTAGTAAAGCACATCATTAACATTGCCGCATTCTATTACTTATTCGATACGAGATAAATAATACAAGTGGCCGTCGCCTGTTCCGTCCCTTTTTAGTTGCAACGCCTGAACGACTGAACACTGAGCGTTACTGCTACTATCTTTGGATAAAAATACCCTTTAGCTGTTGGGCTTGAGCAAAGAAGCCAAAGGTCATGCCTTTGCTGCTACCATTTACCCTCCGGCCACTTTCAATTTTATAGAAAGAGACGTTACATCTTATGATCTCCGATCATGGATACATCAATCTACTCACAATAAATCCCACTTTTTACAGTTTAAAGAGCAAAGGTTACTTCATTCGAAATAGTTCCAATTTCTTCCAAAAATTATAACAATCAGTTTTAATAGAAACATTTTATTATGCAGATGCAGTGGTTTATGGTTTAGTTAATTATATTTTCGATGTCATTCCCTTTTGGAAATGAATAGTTTATATCCTTGTAGATGATCAAAGGAGCACACATGCAAGAGTCTTCTGTAGTATGTATTCCTGGCGGTTGGCGGTTGATAGGTAAAGCAACTATGGACGAGGGATGAAGTGGGCTCCAACAGAGAACGCATGGCTCGTCTGCTATGCACTTAATTGCCAATAGTGGGTAGCGTTAGCAGTGTCTTGCAATGGCGCTCTGGAATTTTATTGCGCGTCAGAGACAGGCCTCTGTTCTTTTATTGCAGCCAGTGGCGAATTCAAGGATTCTTTAAAACTTGTACGCAGGTAAAATCCTTCCATTCCATTCTTTCTTCTTAAAGCTTTTTTTCAATTATTTTACTTTATGTATCATAAAAATTCATATTCTTCAATACTTGTAACAAATTAGCTCTCTCAATAGGTTTCGCAATATTGCTGTTACAAATTCTTATGATTTTTACAGATTTAAAGTATATAATGACTTTTTTATTTATTCAAAGAAATAATTAATATCTTGAAGTATATGCTTCTAGAGATTATAAAAAATTTGGTTTTTGGATAAACCCGATTTTATTGTTAAAAAGTAACTAAAACAATAAATTTTCTCCAGTTTATCCATAAAATAATTTCTTTTGTTGATAAATTTTATTCCTAAACTGTAACAAAAAAAAATTTAAAACAGAATGGATGGGTCCAGTTTTTTTTACAGGTGCTGCAGAATTGCATATTATCAATAATTATTGCTCTTTGCTCTTGTATATTATATAGTTTTTAAGCTTAATGACATAAATTATCTTCATATTAAAAGAAAACCTCTAAAATTTTCAATTACCAGACCCATTACTTCTGATTCTGGAACTACGCAACTACAGCACCCCCAATTTCTATTCTTTCTATATACTTAAATATTGTAAAGTCATCATTTATCTCTATATGCAGTATCTATACTAAATTCAGTTAAGAGCTACGTCTACGTCTAATATTTTATAATATAATAATTTAAATAATTCCTTCTTTATTTTATATTTATTACAAAATACAATTTGAAGTATATATCAAGAATAAGAAATGTTTGTACCATGATATCTTTAAAGCGTCTTACTTTTAAGTTAATTACTGAATTTTTTAATTGAATATATTATAAGAATGTTTATATGGCCGTAAATATAAGTGTTAAAAAATAAAAAAAAAACTCGAGAATAAAAGTGTAAATGTAATTCACTTTGGCATGAACAAGAGATTGAACAAAATCTTACATGTCATATAAAAAGTAAAGAAAAATACTTTCCGGTGCAGACAAGATGAAAAGGTAATCCTGAAATCGCGAAACTTTTCAATTCGAATATTGTATTGAAGCATCCAGTACCCCTCGCTGAGTATCTTAAAACAAATCAAAAGCGAATGCATAGAAAAGCGAACCAGCAACAAAGTAAACTCAATATCGAATAAAATTTACTTCTGATCCAACGATAACATTTCCATGTTATCTGTGGATGTTTCGATGTTTGGATGTTTGTTACGCGAACCGTGCCTTGCCGCACAACAGGTACATTGTATAGTCTTTCAGAGCATAACCAATCGCTACTGTTTTCGATGCGAGCTATTTGTGTATTCTTCACTTTACGTTGTGGTGAGTTAATACCACTTGATTTCGCGGAAAAATCACACAAACAGATATCTGATTCAATTTACTTGTTTCTGCATATTTTTACTAGATAGTTTTCAGATATATTTTGTTATTTATATCTCTTGCCTTAATTTTAAAAGGCTTATGTTGGCATACGTCAAATTTAGGGTTTTATTATGATTAAAAGAAAATTTTGTTTATTATTCTTTGATTTTATAATCTGTTCTAGTTGCTAACCAAAATTAAGAACGAAACAACAAACAGAATTTCTGAAATTACATTTTTTACTTCAAAAATAACATATCTCAAAATGTCGTGTTTTGTCCTGTGTTAATATTTCTTTTTAACAATTATGTACATATATATTTAGATATATTAAAATAATGAAAGATCAAAGAAAATAATTATATAGCTTCCAAATATGAAATTTAGTAAAATTGATTTCAAAATATTGCTTAAGATAGATAAAGATTTTAAGTTGATCTTTCTAAAAGCGGTAGATCTCAAAAAGTTTTAATGAAATACAAAAACCTTTTAAAACTAAGAATCTCTGCAAATTATCTTATATAGATAGATCTTTACAAATAGGTATGAGAACTTTTGTTATCTGTATTTCTGAATATAGTGTAAAAGCCGAAATACTCAAGTAATATTTTATTTAGAAGCCAAAGCGAGAAAAAAATTTTTTTTTCCTATTTCTTCCTAAGGTTTTCTAAGGGTATTTGATTACCGAAATAACTAATTAACATGATATATTTTTTTATTAATAGTTTTAAAAATGATTACTTTTAAGTGTATGATGAAATTTCTATAATTTATTTTGGAGGTGTCCAAACTGAGTAATGGAAATAACAAATAGACTCAGTGACTCCTCCCGTGGAGTTTCGCCTTCCCGTGAAGGCTAAATCAAACAAAATAGTTTAATATCTATTTTTAGTAAAAGCAAGTGTTTAATTTACGATGAAAAAACGAAATTGATAGAGTGAAATATAAATTATGTGAAGACATCTGTATATTATCGCGTTGCGGTTGCAGAAAACATTTAGATTGTAACATCAATTTCATTTTGTTTGACATTGCGTGTACAAAGCAGCAGTAAATAACATGAGTAGATAATGTTTTAGAAGTTGAGGCAAACAGGGAATCAATATATTTTAAGGTTCCTAAGTTTATACGCCACGCAGACTCAAGTGGGAACTTCTCCAGAGTTTACTATTCAAATCAACTTTTTTTTTCAGAATTTATTATTTAATATAATATATATTTCACTTTTATGATTTATTATTGATAAACTTAAAATGAAAATAATAAAATAAGTACCGAGAAATTGAAAATAAGAAATAAAATTTCGGCGAAATAAATATAAGGTTTACATAAAATTTGATGAAAATTACATATTAAAAGCGTGCAATTATATGCATGCAAATATTTTGTACATGTTACAAGTTCTATTAAAATCAAATGCACGCAAACATACTAAATTTTAATATCCGCATTTTCGTGTGCAAATGGTTAAATTTGTTTCGTGCATGGAAATTGCTGCATTAAATATCCTACATTTGCTTATATCCACTTCGTCTTATATTACTCTTTTTGTTTTTATACACGTTAAATAAGAGGATTATTGCAATGTATTAAAACTAGATCTTATCTTATCTTAACACCGGAAGATTATTATTAATAAACGTTTATATTAGTCTTCACGTTTAAAGCATTTTAAATTCCTTCTAACTTCTTTCAGTATAATTGACTTTTTGGTTTAATATAACCTTACTCTTTAAATATGTATATCTTTGTTTTGAATTTGGAAACATTTATTGTAGGAAGTCTTATTTTAAAATATAGCATTTGTTTTTTATTTACTTTATAATATATACAATAATCATATAGGCAATTTGATATTTTTTTATTATAACTTTTCTAACTAAATTACAAGAATGACATGGATTCTTTTGTAGTAAGAGTACTTTAAATATTCCTGGCTTCTTAATTTTGGATAATTACACATACAGGCTTATCAAAGTATATTTTATACTCACCGTAAACTTTACAAACGATATCAATGTTAATTTAATTTAAAATTTAATATTTATTAAGTTGCACAAGTATCGCTCTTTTTTTCAACCCTTCATTAAGTTTTTGAACTTTTTATCATAAATTTTTTTGTTTCAAATAATATCTTGT
>NEEE01001435.1:97963-128645 GCA_002278615.1 Pogonus chalceus
CGTAACTAGGCAGGGGCATCAGGGGCATTTGCCCAAGGCCCAGATCGAAGGGGGTCCAGAAAGGCCTCTAAAAATCATAAATATAAAATGAAATTAAAATTACGGGCAAAAACAATTGAAAAAATAATTATTTTGTGTTTATTTATTAACACTGTTAGCAAGCTTCAAAAAAAATGAATAAACAGAAGCTTCATAATTTGTTTTTATTAAAGGGAGGCCCCAATTTTATAAGTCTTACCCAAGGCCCACAAAAAGCTAGTCACGGCCCTGATTGTTGAGTTAAAAATACTTTTAAAGTTTCCGAAATTTTTCCTCCAAATAACATCAAAATGAATAAATAATTTACTGACTTTAATTTCGGCTTTCCAAAGTACGTGATGTATCTTAACACAGATTGACATAAATAAGGCTTAACAGAACAAGCCAATTAACACAATTTTTTTTATCAAAAGTACCTTTTTTTGCAAGGGTCAATAAATCCATCAAACCCCTCGAATTGTAGCCAAATGTTGTACAATAAAATTACGTCAACGGTTAGTCCAGGATGGACATTGGGACAATTCGACATTGTCTGCGCACTTTGCGGCGAGGTGTTGGTTGTCCGACCCGCAATAAACCCATAAATAACTATGGGCATACAGCTACTGTGTCCCATACCCCTGCTGGGGGTGCGGATAATTGCGGACGGCTCTTGTCGGCAAATGTTTTCAAATAATTGCTCATAGAGTGAGAGTTCATGTTTTCAGATTGTTGTTATAACGGAGTTAAATATTTGTTACTTTGGGTGGTATTTGGGACGAAACGAATTATGAATTATTATGTTGTATAATTGTTGGAAAAGTTGTTAAGTTGGTTGGCCTGGCGACTGTCGGAAGCTTAATAGATTAAGGGTGTATTTATGGCAAATTTTACAGACCACACACACTTTTTTTGTACTTTTTTCTAAAGAAAACCTTTAAAGTTAAATAAATAAACGATATTACCAATATTATAGTATTAATTTCACTTTATCTTTTCTTAGAACTACTAAAATCATTAATTAATTCCATATATTCTGTCATTATAATACGTAGCATATACTTAACCACAAAAGAAAAAAATTAAAGAAAGAAAAAAGTAAATATAATAATAGAACCGTTGTTCCTCATGAGACGCGACTTAGATATTATAAGACAGAACATTTTACTTTGTCGACATTTATAAAAAAGACAAATTTCATTAATTTACATTTAATAAATTTAGAAATTATAAATATTTATAAATTGCAATAACTTTAAGTATCATTCCAGCAAAATATTTAAAGCTGTATTTTTGTTCTTATAACAATCTTATAAGAATTCTTATCCTGTAACTCGGCNTAATCCGAAGAAAATACAATTTACTTGGCTCGCAATCCGAAATGCGATCATGTTTTTAATTCAATATATTACAATCCGAATTAGATCAAATCAAAAATTTATGGATTTATTTAATTTTATAATTTATATTTTGAACCCATGACTTTTTAAATTACTTCAAATACATTTATTTGTTTTATAATTTTTTCGTATAAAATGGTTAATACGAAATAAAATAATTTGTCGATGAATTGACTGTCGACAATCCAGTGTGAATAAAATATTCGCCCTGCTTATATCCAAGTTCACCTAAGCCGGGGGCGGTTTAAGAAAATGGAAATTTGTTTAAAACAAGTCACGCAAGTGCTAGATAATTCGTAAGGCATTGAAGAACTCAGAAAGTGTAACAGCATCATTAGGTACCATACAGAACATCATGTTAAAATTACTTCGTAAAAAAATGCTTTCACGTTAAAATTATTAACTGTAGAGTTTTTCTAACGAAAGAAACTATAAAAATTATAAATTTAAAATATATTTAATGATACAAATATTCATTTAAATGTCAAAGTATTAATACATATCCATAAAATTCAATTATAAAATAGTTAAAACAGTAATTAAATAAAAACATTGTATCTATTTTATGAAATATTAATCATTATATTTGAATCTCTTTGTTTTGAACGCCACGAAACGCTGAGTTAACCCATGTGGTTAAAACATAAAACAGAACAATCTAACAGCGGAATATTTACGATCTTATGTTTAAGAAAATAAAGTTCAGTTTCGTTTGAATTTGTTTAGATTTGTGTTTGAAGAGTTTAAACTGTAGTGTATATAGATATTGGACAATAAACTCTTGAGTTAGGTGCTGGCTTGGTCACCTCTCGGACCAAATAGGCGTGTCCCAGCAACTGATAAACTAATTTTGATTTGTGATCTGTATGCACGTGTTTCTTAACTTCTGCTACTTATAATCTATTCAGTTTATTTATTTATTTAACAATAAATGTTTAAATGTACTGTTATGTAATGTAGAGTCCAATTTTTTTATATTTAATTCCCCCGAAAAAAGCAGGAATCATTTCAGCAAACGTACTTTAGTCTGTCAATCTCTTTTAATTTGTTTCGTAATCCGACAAATTCTTCGCGATTTCATTATCTACATCACGAAGAGGCGGTGTTTGATTCTTTTATCTGCCTTAGAGAATCCACTCCAAATTAAACGTATAGCAATGACGGAGTCATCTTCAAGCTCTGATGAAGAGTTCTTTAGATGTAAGTACCAGGGAGGGTTATAGAGGAAAAAATAAAGAATTCACATACTTTCTCCTTTTTCCCTCATAAAGGGAGGAACAGAGTTGTATTTATTTTAATTTCCTCCAGAGGAAAAGTAAAAAAGTTTTTCTTATTACCTGTAGTTTAATGCAACTGAAACAAACTAAAACCATTGCAAATGCATATAAATTTAAATATTTGAATTAATTAAACTTTGAAACGTACATTAAATAGAAAATTGAATAGTCCGGTCCTGAATGCAGTAACAAACAAAGCAAGGGGCGAACTGAATGACTATTGATTACCAGATATAGGTCAAGATTTAATACATGCTAAATTGCAAGCATTTGAATTGCATGGCCGCATAGACAAAGCAATTAATGATGAAATTTTGATATGAACAGGGTTTCTTTCGTTCAAAGGGTTAGTAGGACAATTTTTTTGTTGAATAGAAGCTGAAATTACCCTTTTTTTAAGACAATGGGCTGATGACAATACGGCTTTTATATTTAGAGATACTTTTGTGCTTAATGTAGCGTATATAATAATTTGTTTATAATTGTTGCAATTATTTAAATCGGTTTTCTCATTTTTTTATCTCTTGTTTCGAAATTGATTTATTCAAAATATGTTATTATCAGAAATTTCCAAATTTATTATTGATATAATATATTAAAATCAGGCGTTTTAAAAAATTTATCTCATAACTGTATGACTCCGAGACATCAAACTGGTGGTGCTGTCAAAATTGACTTCTACCTGTTATTTAAGTTATACAGTTATATTTTAAACATAATTTTAATTTGAAATAAAGTAAATCTATTTGTATGCTCAAAACTGAACGATCAAAATTAGCTTTAACATTTAAAGCTAAATATAATTGTATTTTACTTAATGTTACTTAAACATTTATATTTTAACCAAAACTAACGGGATAAATTGATATGAATTACCTAAAGACGTCCAACTGGTGGTTCGGTAAAAATTTGCTTCAACATTTGGAGCTATGTATTGTTGTAATTTATTTAATTTTATTTAATTTTAAAATATTTTAATTTGCCGAAATCAACGAAATAACTCGATTTGTATAATCGCTAGACAGCAAACTGGTAGTAATTTTAAAATTAGCTTCAACATTTAAAGCTACCTGTTATTGCAATTAATTTATTGACACTTGACCATAATTTTAATTCATAACGAGTTAACTCAATTTGTATAACCTCGAGACGTCAAACAAGTGGTGTGATCAGATATAGCTTCGACGTTTAAAGCTATTTATTGCTGTTATATATTTAATGTTGCTTAAACATTTATCTTTCAAGTCATAATTTTAATTTGAAATAAAAACGAGTTAATTCTATTTATATGACCTCGAGACGTCACACTGGTGGTGCGGCCAAAATTATCTTCAATATTTGAAGCGATCCATTGTTACAATTTTTTGAAACTATCTTGAACAAATATTTTTTAACAATAATTTGAATTTAAAATAAATGATAAAATAGCTTGATTGATTTGGATGACCTGGAGACATGAAACTGGTGGTACTACCGAAATATGCTTCAGCATTTAATTCTCTCCGTTACTTAAGTTTATTAAATATCAGTTTTTATTTGTAATTAATAACGAAACTTCGAGATATAATTTAGTGATGCTCTCATAGTTAATTTTTACTTTAAAAAAAAACAGTTTAATATAAAGTAATGGTAGAACCACCAGTTGATTGTCTCGAGTTGATTCAAATCAATTTACGAGTTACACACAAATGTTTATATTAAAAACGTAAAATAATATGATAAATGAAACTTATAGTTACGTCCCTATAATTAAATGTCGCATAGGTATCTATGTATATATGATTGCAAATGCACAAGCCTTAGGCAGAACATAACTCGCTATAAACATAATATTGCACAACACTGCATATAAATAACATATATTTATATGCGTATTATCTGCTACTTATTGGCTTGCTTAATTTACTACTACGCAAAATACACCAAATAATCATTACCTACGTTGTTTTGTCAGTTATAATAATTTCCAAGCTAAACAGACTGACTTATACACCTGTAAGATATCAAAATGAAACTAATTTAAAAAACATCAAATTCAATTTGTATGTATTACATCATTAGTTTGTTAGCTATACATACATGCTAGCTATGTATATGCTATATGTATAGCTATATAGGATATATAATCATCTTAAACAACTATCAGATCTTTTTATGTTACATTGGTTACTTACTGTTTATAAAGTAATAAACGTGTTGTAGAATAACTTGAAGGTGAAGAAGCTGTTTTTAAGTCCTTTGCTGGAAGCTGCAACTAGTGTAATAAATAGCTTTTTAAATACGTTATTTTTAATCTAGTTATTTATTATTAAATATGCATTTTGTAAGATTTGTCTTTAGAAACATGTAACATGATATTTTATGTTCAATTGCAGTTAGAACTCTTTTTAATTTACATTTAATTTGTCATTATGTTTCTATCTTTTAGAATAGGCTTTATATTTTAATATTAGAACATCTAAAGGTGTAGAATTTCAAATTCTACTGTACCTGAAAGGTTATGTATCAAATTTTTGTGTATTTGGAAGTTTTATTGAATTAGAAACTTTTCTTTTTTGAAATTCAACAGGAATATATATTAAAATATATTTATGTATTTGTCAAACAAGTACAAATAAAAAAGTAGAAACTAGATTTCAACCACCTTTAAAAGGTTATTAAAAGAATTATTTACAATATTACAACAATTTAAGATGTAGAAAATAAGTTTCTACAGCAATTAATCTAACAATTAGTTCTATCTGCTTGTAAAATATACCTTAAAAAATTGCAGGTTTAGTATTCAGAAAGTTAAAGATGTAGAAAATAGTTATCTACCGTCATTGAATTAAATTTCATTTATTTTTGAATTCCCAATAATATAACTTCTTAAAGATACTAAATTTGTTCTTTTTTAGTACATTTTTAGTTCTACTGTTCCAGATATTTTAAGTGCATATACATAAATAAATAAACGATAAGTAGATTTCTTAATTCTACTAGAGTAGAACGCCTTTTTTAAAGTAAATACGGTTATTTTTATAAAATATATTCCTGCTTTATACTTAACATTCATAAAAGTGTTATATACGTAGAATATATAATTCTACAACAGTTGAACGACTTTTATGGACATCTTTTTTCAAGTAAATTTATTTATAGACTTGAACTATATAGTCTGTCATAATTTTCTTCCCTCAGATAGTAATAAATTTTTTGCAAATTAAACATCATTTGTATTTTGCAAGTAATAATCGTATACGAGTATTAACACCCGAAATAATTAAATTACATTGTAGGAAAACAATAAACAAACCCATAAAACAAGGTATTATAAAATTTAATCAGTGGTGTCAAAGTAAATATCAACCCTTAGATAAAGGTACATATCCTTTAAATGCTATTATATGAGCAATATAATACAGATACTTATCAGATGAATCACATTTCGTACAGTTTCGCGTCAAGTTTATCAACACAAATAATTTACAAATTATGAATATTTTTTAACAAAGTTTGAAGGTTTCTTTGTGTTAGCGCAATATGTGTCGCGAGCTCATGCGCATGTATTATGTGATCATACGTCTGCGCAATCACCGAGCATGATTGTCGTGACCTTGAATGCAGTCGAGATTGCCGCAGGCTCAATTCTGCTGTATGCATTGCGCAGTGCAATCTTTACTACTACAGACTCAGTCACAAAACTATATAATATCACTGCTTATACTTTGTGTCTTACTAGTTTTGGGACTTTGGCGGGACTTATTACTATACAATTCAAAACAAATTTAATTCTAAGGTTTTTTGAGAAGAAAATACTATAATATAATGTGGCATTAAATAAGTCAAGTAAACCTGAAATAAGTATCTTCAGCAGGAAAGACAAATCTGCATTTTATAAGTAGTAAAGATGTTGAAAAGGACTTAAAATAGAATTGCAAATGTAAGTGTTGTAATTTGTAAGAGTTGAGATGTAATGTGTGATGATTAAGAACGATAGTAAGCAGTTGGATTTTGTGAGAGGCTTAGTATAAGATCGCTACTCTAAGAAACGGTCTAAACTCTTACGAGTGCCTGCGAGGGAGGGGAGGCACTTAGTGAAGCAAAATAAGACAAGCACACATGCAGGAGCTCGTAAAACTGTCCTTGATCTCTGGGTCGCGTAGTACAGGCCGAGATACACGTGGCCACATAACGCCCGCGGCTCCCGCTACATCAGTCCCCTTATCCCACTACCCGGAAAATATCTACAGTAACTCCCTTCCACCGCTGCATCGATCTACAGTAACTCCCTGCTCCCGCAATAGCGATCTACTGAGTCCCCTTGCCCCGTTCTAGTGATCTATAAGCAGTCCCTCTTTGCCGCACGAACTGGAGGCTCGGCTGATACTGCAAACGACCCACAGGTTTGCTTTGTCCTGCTTGGTGACGTCAGAATTATCACGCCACTAATGCAACGTGTTTGACGGTTACTCCTTCGCTGTTTTTAACTTATTATTACTTCGTCTACAGACCTAGCTTAATACTTTATATTTATCCCATTTATTTACCAAGCCACTTAACATATAAACACAATATTTACATTATCAAACAATTTTTTAAAGAGCCCTAAAATTTAGAAAAAAATAACTTATATGTAGATAAATACATGCATGTGGGATGAATATATTCATGATAAGTTCTAGTAGTAAAGAAGTCACCTAGATTGAATATATCAGGTGCAACAACTAATCAACCAAAGTCCAAGGTTTTCTCGTTGTTTTCATTTTCTAAGTTGTGGTAAGACAACGGGCAACGTACGTTTGAGTTGTGCACCAACGCCAAGCTGAAGACCACGAATTGATGATGAATACAGTGTACATGTCCTGAAGATTTGTGCCGTTGGACCTCTGGAGGAACGATGTGTCGGGCTGGTGCGCGGGAGGGACTTACTGCACGTCGAACACTGCGGTACAGTGGTAATGCGACGTTCGACGGAAGGGACGCTAACTCCAAGCGGACCCATCTTTCGATTAAATAGACATGGATCTCATATTTGTAATGGAAATTACCCAAAACTCCTGCAGATTATCTCATATAATAATCTTTCCCTTTACATTACTGCATACATTTTATAAACGATCAACTAACAATAATTTATGGACTTGAATAAAATAAATTTGCTTTAAAAAATGTTGTTCCAATTTAATTGATAGGAAGATTTAGGATTGGATTTGTTTCAAGTAATTTTGGAGAAAACTGATGATTAGAGAGAAAGGAGTTAGAAATGGAAACCGTTAGAATAGAACCTTGAAGTGGATAAAACTTAACGCGTATTAAATGTTTTGTAATATCAACTTCTTTATAATCCAAGGCAATCCATCGAAGCCCTGCTGAGAAAAGGGGGGACTAGTGGGCAGGAAGGGGACATTGTATGTATACAACAGTGAGTTGCAGCGTTGCGCTGACCCCGTGTGCCGCCCGCACCTCCGTCTACCGCCTTCGCTTGGTTGCTGCACACTGCAGGTGTCAGCTGAGCTGAGATGTTGCTGCGAGGCAAACCAATGTTGCCATATCACTCTCTGTTTACGTTTTCCTATAATGTTTACAACTGTTTATTTCACTTATAAACAAACGAATCGATGCTCCGTTGTTTCTGTCATCATTTATGCAATTCACACTATGAATGTGTGTTGTTTTTATGGAAAAATTCGCATGTTTACAACAACATGCTGTCTTGTTTTGGTTTAATATGTGGCAACGTAGTACAAAGCAGAGGTGGTTGACCACGACAATACATAAAGTCCCTCTCGATTAGATCCCCGATTCTTTTTCTTTGTCTGATCTATACAGATGAATCAATTGTTTCTCTCGCTCTTTCTTCGACTTATTATTATTATAATACGCAGTTCACCACACGATACAGGTATAACTACGAATCCAAGAACGGGTATAAGACGGGAGCTCGAGTCCGTCCGTCTCAAACACCGTGCATGATTCTTAAAAGTTTCAATCTTTCAACTGGACCTAATAACCATAAACAAACTATTAGACCAATTTGATGTAACTTTAGTATTTATGGGTATCGCCTTTGGGTATTGTCAGCGTTATATCTCCCACTGTATCTGGTTTTAAGTTCTCGCATCCCCTGTCTTCAGCACCGGACATGCCACCACTGAATTACGTTTTAGCAGAATTAAGGTCAATATAACTTTGATTTCCATGGCCCGGTGCCTGTACGCCTGCTCCAATGTTCACTGGTTCTTCGTCGTCGTCCCGTCAGGTACAACCGATATACAATATTATTCCTCGCTGTAATGCCATATTATTAGGATGATGAATTACCTATAGGAGATCAGTTACATGTTTTACGCATCTTAAGTTACTTTCTGACTTGTAACTAACTTTGTTGCTTGCCTTACCTTTTTTCCGTTATTGCCTTTAAGCGTAATCTCCTCTTCAGGTTTTAATGTATTACTTTTTACTTCTGTTCTAGGGTTGATAAATTATTCTTTCGAAAGAAACAACATACACAAAAAATATTTTCTTCCATTTCCTAGATTAATCAATAAATATGCACTACATACATAACTAATTAAACAATTTGTGTTTCATTAGCTACGGAATTTATTAATTACATTTAATTTTAACGCAAATGTTAATTATAATTTTTAGCACTAAATACACATTACTAATATATCAACTAAAGCTATTTATTAGCCATTCGATAAATATATTTCTTGAAATTAGCCATGTAATTACAACATAAAATTTTCATAAAATATTTTTGTAAGGACTTAATGCGTTATTACATCTTTTAATTGAAAATATAAGTTTAAGGTTAAACATGTATTATAGTTGCAAAACAGGAGTAACCAAATGGTTTGTGAGTTGGCTGTGTCGTCGCATTTGGCCCGCGGTCAGTTAGCTTAACACTAGAAGCTGTAACACGTAAACAAAAAACTACAAGATGAACAAAGATGAAAGAAGATTATCCTCGCTTGTATAAACTGTACACGTAGCATTCAAGGTCTTCCTATAACACCGCTTCATCCATCAGCTTTGTAATATTATTCTGGTTAAAGTTGTCATTATAGCATCGTATGGTGACGGTTTGCTAATTGCAACTAGTTACTACAAGTAGAGACGAAATTTCGTTACTCCCAAAACCCTGATACAATAGGGACCTATTGTGATGATTTCTCTGTTTGAAGGAGGACAAAGGTTGCTCTATTTAAACACAACATTGTACCATTAATTCGGGGTAAGAGGTAAGGTGTAGGACCCTTCAGGCTCACACTTGTCGAGCAAAATACAACAGGTGTATACCAACCAGGTTCTGGAACCCTTGTTAGGGAGGTGCAGGGGTTTTGTACGACCCATAATGTATGTATATACCTGATAGAAAGCATAATAAGTCACAGTGGCTTGTAAACCACAAACTTACACATCACTTTTGTTATTTATTACTTTTTCCTTCATTTACATTTTAATTGTTTTACTGTCTAATCGTAACTAATTTTAAATTTCGTCATTATTAACTGAAATTGTCTTCAAATTATAATTTAAAACAACTAGATTTGCCTTCAAAAATTACGATAGGTACTTCAAAATAAATGATTGTAGAAACATCGTAAGGACTTCGTTAAAAACGTAAACCAGGAAACGTGTTAGAACAAAACAAAATGCTCACCACATTATTACTGGCTTACCGTATTCGTTTCAGAAAGACGCTAAATTAAAGTTACAACTTTGCTTCGCTTTGGTACATATTTTACAATTATGCTTCATGATTTGTTTAATTCATTTGAATATACTTCAATAATTATTAATCAAGAAATTTTAATGAAATGTCATGAATTTTAAGTTACAACAAGATGTTTAACCACAACAAAAATAATAGTTGCAGTAGTGGAGACTTTAAAGCCACAGTGCTTAGCGTGTTTGCAGTTTTACTTTAAACTCTCGGTTTGAATTTCCTAGAAGTGTCTGTTCTCTTCTCGCTGGGCATTCTCTTCGAAGAAACTTTATGCGCCAATTACATCATTACGCACAACTCGCGACAATAAGCGACATTATGGGATTCTGTAAAATCTAATCATATTGTTTATGTTTTGATGATAACATTTCAAAAAATGCTTTTTTAAAACCATATTTATTTATTCTTCAACTTAGCAGTTTAAAATCTTTGAAGATGTATTATACTTATTTGTTTCAATTTAGACCTGGACCAATTTATGCCATTAAGCCCAAATACGTCAAATTTTATTTATTTAAATATGACAATTGCTCACTCGGAAAATTTTTTTGGGGAGCGTCAAGAAAGTGGGGGCCTTAAGCTACAGTTTGTGTAGCTTATAAGTAAATTCAGGGATTTTTAATTGTAAATTTAGTTTAAGTACTGTTAAAATATTAGTACCTGAATTAGTCTTTAACTGGTCTTTAATTATCAAAAAGACCAGCTATTTAAATTAATTTTTATTGGTCTTTTCTAGTATAACATCAATTTTGAATCATATTTTTAATTTATGTTTAAAGTATATCTATAAATGTTAAGCCATTTTTACATTGATATTTAGGGTCTTGTTTTCTAACGCTACTTAACAAATTACTTAACTAAATAAATAAATATAATAGAAAATTGCAGTCAATATAAATTAAGAATAAAATCATAATTTTTTGCTGCCAAATAAATAAATGTAAACCCATAAAAAAAGATAAGATAACAATAAACTTAGTAAATTGATATCTGTAGGTATAAAACCATACAGGTTTTAACTTGTTTAAGGACATTTAATATTATTTAAGTTTACTTAAAGAATCGCGTACGAGCTCGGCGCCACGCTTGTATCGTATGTACACACACTTAAAGCAATCTTAACATGCGCATCACATACACAAATTTATATATAAATACTGAATACACATATTTCAATCGTTTTTTACCAAATGTATAACTGTTTCCACTATGCAAAACTTAAAAATTATATAACATAACGTACATGTGATAAAAATTATTCGTATTCGAATTATAATAAATCTATAGAAAGCTATTTATTTATTTACTAATCTAAGTTGATTTATTTTTATCATAAAACAATGTAATAATATTGAATTATTAGTTTTTATTTTAAAATAAATAATAAAAAAACCATTTGGAATAATACATCTTCGAGTTGTAAATTGTTTTGTGGTGTAAATAATTACCACAACAAGAAAATATTATTAAAATGTTTTTGTTTATAGATGACTTCGGTTAAATTCGTTCCAATTCGTTGAATATCGGTTGTGCACTTGCTTTTAATAAACAAACCAACATAATTGCAATATAGAAAGCACAAAGATATTAAAAAAGAAATGTCATTATTTTAGATTATGTAACATGGACATTACTTATCTATTTACATCGTTTATTTCACTTATTTATACGTATGTATAACATCTTGTCATCTGGGGACCAGCAGACCCCAACTCATATTTTAAAAGATATCTTTAGTTTATTTGATTTTATTTAAATGAACATTTCAAATTATTTGCATCGTTTATACCACTTACTTATTGTTAGATGTATCCAAAAGGTATTATTATCTGGGGACCAGAGAACCCCAACTTATATTTCAGATGATATTTTTAAATTATTTATTTTATTTAACATGGACATTACTTTTCTATTTACATCATTTATTTCATTTATTTATACGTATGTATAATATTTGATCATCTGGGGACTGGAAGACCCCAACTCATATTTAAAAAGATATGTTTATCTTATTTTATTTTATTTATCATGAACATTACTTATTTATTTGCATCGTTTATACTATTTACTTAGATGTATGTGCAAGGTGTTATTAACTGGGGACTAGAGGACCCCAACTCATATTTGAGAAAATATATTTATATTAGTTAATTTTATTTAACATGGACTTTACTTATTTGTTTGCATCGTTTTTTCACTCTAGTATAAGATATTATCTTCTAGGGACCAGAGGACCCCAGCTCATATTTGAGGAGAAATATTTAGATGCACTTCAACTATATTCAAATTATTTCTGTAATAGTTTTAAATATTTGTCTTAACTTAGCATTGAGGTTGTGTAACCTCTTCTCAATTTTTTGTCATAGTTTCTCTTAAAAATTCCTATGATTATAATTTAACTGGATTAAAAAAGGGTCAATGGGACCCTTAACCAATTATGAGGAATTCCAAGGAAACAATTAAAATGATAAAAAGAAAGAAATACATTTTTTTTTTATAATAAATTTATTTATTAATTTTTGGTGCATACAATCCAATTACATTTAAATAAGGAGTCTGTAAGACCACAATTTAACTTAAATAGTTAAACAAAACATTTCTCTAGCAGTTTCATTTAAAAATTAAATTTCGGTTTTAGTTTATATTGGGGTCACTTGGTCCCCTCAGCAACTATACAGTGTTCTAAATTAAATATTATATTGGAGTTTTTCATATTAGGGTCTGGTAGTCCCCTAATCAGCTAAACAACAACATTGTAATGTAACAATTAGCATGATAAAAATCTGATAATTATAAAATTAATACGTATATTAATTAAAATATTATCTACAAGCATTTGTGTAAGTAATACTTATACTGTTAACAGTAGTATTACAACAACTGTAACGTTACAAATGAAAAACAATAAACAAACTGTATAGTTTCTTAAAATAGCGAATGTATTTTGCAATATCTGCATATGTTAGATCTAAGAACATCATGCACACACAATTTCTGAAGGTGAGCGGCTGCAGTTCGTTGTTGGCCTCGGTTACTCTTTCCTACTTTACTCCACTAGCCTTAGTAATCGTCCAGAAAAATTTTCACCATTTATAATTCTTGTCGTGTTTCCTTTTGCTCTCTTGTTTCCTATAAACACAAGTGTAAACTTATATTAGCGACACTATATTGCATCACTTTACTTGTTTTTGCATAATATCATCATTTTTTTTTCTTATTTCTTCGACTTTATCTTGTATTTGTTGTGATGTTTTACAATGACACTCTTCAATTACTTGCAGCTGGTACTATTTTTGGCTATGATACTTATTACCTCATCTGCTGTTTTAATTTAGCTGCAATTACTATTACTTCCAATATTTAAGGTCATATAGCCCCAATATCTGCATAGTACCTCTATTTCTTTCCAATATTTGAACCTAAAACAATTGCAAAATAAAAACAAATGTTAATGGTTGCTCCGGTGGTAGGAAAGAAAAAAACAAAAAGGTTTCTGCAAAAATAACCTAAACAAACATCTGTCCCAGAAAGAAGGGCATTCAAATTACAAAACAAATAATATTTTAAAGTGTCCAAGGTCATTTGAAACTTAAATTTATTTACTATATATACAATCAATCATATATTTTTGTATATTTTATCTTTTATAACATTATGATTTTGTAGAAAGCAATAAATTTATGAAGTAATTTTAAAGATTTAAAATGTTTTGTATTTTCTAATTAATATAATTCGTGCTTTATCTTGGCATTTATGACGTCACAAACGTTTTAATGTAAAGTCATAAAATAGTAAATAAAATATTTACGGACATTAACAACGATATGTTATAACAGACATATTTTTCATAAAACAATAAAAAGAGATATTAAATTATTTTACTCATTTTACGTATGTAAACATACTATATTTTTTTATTGTTTAAATCATTGTTATCTTTATAATAAAAACTTGTATTTATTTTGATTAGAAACTAAATTTATTATTATTTTCTATGAGATGTACATTTTAAATACTTTGATTGATATTTTATTTTATTTTCGTAATTGTTTATGTTCTTTTATTATAAAATAGCTAATACTTTCAATTTGAACATTACAGTTTTATTTCTGAATATGAATACACTATTTTCGTACTAATAAATTATCTTTCCTGCAAAAAATCTAATTTTTTATATATCTAAATAGCGTATATTGTTATTAACAATTAAGTGCATCATTTTCTTTTTGCCTTTATATTTAGAACCTTTAAAACTTATATAGTTGCATATATAAGAAAACAGAAATTAATTTTCCGTAAGGATAATACACCATTTTCATTATATAAATAAATATTTACTTAAAATAATTTCGTAGTTCTATACTTAAATTTAATATATGAAACATAATTAAGAAGCGGAAATAAAATTTTAATTCCATTGTTACTAGAATATTCTCCACAATAATTTTCTAATTTAAATATAATTTAAAATAGTTAAATAGTTAATTCAAAATTCTATAAAAGAATATATTTAAGCAACAAAAATAATATACCATAATTTTAAAAATAAATACAGTTATATTTAAAACTGAACACATTTGCAAATACAATAGAACGAAACTACATAACACGTGTGCACAGAAAAACATGTCTAAGAAAAAATAAAAAAAGAAAACAAAACAAGACAATCGTCCCAAAGAGATTACCCTCAACCAATCGCACGGTCAAACGTCAGATTTCAAGTTTTAACATGTCGTTATGGTCATAAACAACCTTAAGTTTTGATCTAACAGATGCAGATGACAAATGGTCAAATTTAAAAGAACGCAATTGTTTAGTTTATTTAAAAACTGATAAGAAATATTATTAGTTACCATACTGATAAGATGTTATTTATACTATGGAATGATATATTTTTTTGAATTTGAAATTAGTGTCATGACCTGTAGAAATAATTATTAAATTACTTTTGATAAGAATATTTGTTATTTTAGTTTTAATATATGTATTTCTCTTATCAAAATTTCAAATAAATATTTAATATTTAATTGCAAAAGTCTTCAACGAACTAATTAACGGCTGTGTAATTAATAATAATCTATGCAAGATAAATTACATATACCGAAACTTTTTTTTTTTTAATTTCTTCAGTGAAACAAAAAAATAGTATATACATACATACATATATACAAGTTGTCAAATAATTGAAGTCAAACATAAAATAATAAAAAAATTAATTAAGGAGATAAAATAACAGTAAAAATAAAAATAAATTATGGGAGAACATAGGCCATAAAATTATTCATAATCAAAATTTGCACTGATCTACAACACTTAAATAAATTATTAACAGTGCTGTTAGTATATTTATGTGAATAAAAAGTAGATGTAAAAAAAAATAATAAAAAAAAAAANACATTGATGGCTTTTATTATAACATTGTTCATGAATTAGATGAAGTGCCACGAAACCTAGAATAATACCACTTAGTCTTTGTCTCATCAAATCGAACTTATTTTGAACCTTTAATTAGAATATATTTACTATTAATCCTGATAAACGCAATTGTCTTTTTGTTTTATTTCTACGCAAGATAAACAGTTGTTTCAGGTGCCAAAACAACATTTTAGATTCAGATTCAGGAAAACAATTAAAATAAAAAAGTTGCTTATTAATTGAAACAGATAAAACATGCAGTTGTTTTAGGTGAAGTACTATTTACAGGTTCAGTTGTTCAGAGTTAATCTTTTAGGAATAATTTTTGAAACAAATAGAACGTGCAGTTGTTTCAGATACCAAAATAATATATAAAGGTTGTTTTGGAGTTTTATTAATCCTAGATACTTATTCAAATATGAAACAATTTTTAGAATATAATACCTAGAACTAAAAAGGGTTGTTTTCAAATTTAAAGTTCCCAGTTGTGTTAGGTGCTAAAATAATATTTTAGGTTTACATGTTTGCATAGCAGATAAATGAGTTGTTTTGAAAATATTGCGCGCAGTTGTTTCAGTTGCTATATTTATTTTAGTAAAAAAATGGGTCCATGTATATAAAGCGTGAAGTTGTTAAAGGTGTAAATAAGGTTTTCAGGTTCAAATGTATTAGAATTTGATTTAAGATACAACATGTACTTAAATATCAAAACATTGTAGCAATATTAATGTGAAGTAAAGAAATATTGTTTTATTTGAATGTAATATTACATAAATTAATATATAGTTTAGTCTAGTAAGGAAAAAAGAAAAAAAAAGAAACGAAAAATAAAATAAATACAGCAGGCAACGTGATTTAAAACAAAAAAATAGTCATAAACAAAGTTTAAAATTCTCTACGATTAACCAGCTACAGTAGTAGTTAACTGTTTGTAAAGTAACTTCAATACCAGTAGCTTATAATCCCAACATAAATCAAAAAATCTTGTAGAGAAATAAGCTATACCTCACTAACAACAACTTCACCGAGTATTAACGAAGAAAAACGAATTATTACGAAACGGGTTCGTGTGTTGTATTCTTACTCGGTCCAGCAACGTTCTGATAAATGTCACACGTGTATATAGGGGTTTGGAGGGTCGCGGGAGTTGACGCACCTGGGAGTACCTAGTGGGCATCGCACGCGACTTGTGTCCATGTATATAGTGTATATCCAAGACAATTTTATGTTGTAACTATTCTTGTAGATGGACTGTTTTTATTGATGTAAAATGAAGTACAGTGTTTCTTAATTATTATGATACAGTAATTTTGTAATAATATATACTCAGACGTATATACACTTTTGTTTTGTTTACGATTCATACTACTAATTATCTTTTTTTTTCTCTTCTCTTTCTACAAAATTTGTACTATCATTTACGTAGCTTTACAAAAAATACACCAATAATATGGTTTTAATTTTTTTTTTTACATATTTCGATTGTTATCCCATAGCGCACTTAGACGACGGACCTCGTTCCCTGCTTCTGAAGTTCCTACCGAATACAGGTGCATATACAGGTTCGGTGATATACAATAGGGTGCAGATTGTCTTGCTTTAGATATTTCATTTAATATTTCTTACACTAGGTCGACGGCACTTATTTTCTGCACCTTATATTCGGACCGAAAGCGGGTACACTTGTAAAGCTAATTTTATATATTTCGGTTGTTATGCCATAGCGCACCTAGACGACGGCCCTCGTTCCCTGCTTCTGAAGTTCCTACCGAACACAGGTGCATATACAGGTTCGGTGATATACAATAGGGTGCAGATTGTCTTGCTTTAGATATTTCATTTAATATTTCTAACACTAGGTCGACGGCACTTATTTTCTGCACCTTAAATTCGGACCGAAAGCGGGTACACTTGTGAAGCGAATTTTACATATTTCGGTTGTTATGCCATAGCGCACTTAGACGACGGACCTCGTTCCCTGTTTCTGAAGTTCCTACCGAACACCGGTGCATTAACAGACTCGGTGATATACAATAGGGCGCAGATTGTCTTGCTTCAGATATTTCATTTAATATTCCATGCACTAGGTCGACGGCACTTATTTACTGCACCTTAAATTCGGACCGAAAGCGGGTACACTTGTGAAGCGAATTTTACATATTTCGGTTGTTATGCCATAGCGCACTTGGATGACGGGACTCGTTTCCTGCACCTGAAGTCCCTATCGAACACAGGTGCACTAACAAATTTGTGGTATACAATAGGATTCAGATTTTCTTGCTTTAAATATTTCATTTAATACTCTTAACACTAGGTCGACGGTACTTATTTTCTACACCTTAATTTCGAACCGAAAGCGGGTACATTTGTAAACCAAATATTACATATTTTGATTGTATCCCATAGCGCACTTAGACGACGGAACTCGTTCCCTGCACCTGTATTTCCTACCGAACATAGGTGTACTAACAAGTTCTCTGGGAGCAGATTTTCTTGCTTTAGATATTTCATTTAATATTCCTTTCACTAGGTTGCCGCTACTTATTTTCTGCACCTTAAATTCGAACCGAAAGAGGGTACACTTGTAAAGCAAATTTCACATATTTCTGTTGTTATCTCATAGCGTACTTGGGCGACAGAACTTGTCCTCTGCTCCTTAATTTCCTACCGAATACAGGTGCACTAACAGGTTCGATGGTATACAATAGGGTGCAGATTTTCTTGCTTTAGATATTTCATTTAATACTCCTTTAAACCGAAAACAAGTTTATGGACGGGTTGATTAGTAAATTTTATTTTGTTTTCTGCACCATAATTTTGAATTGTAAAGACATGCATAAATGGAACTTAAAGAAATCTATTCTCTGCTCCTGAATTTGCTAGTATAAACAGGTATTGAAGGGTAGAACTTATTATCTGCACCTTAATTTATAAATAAAATTAAGTGCATTAACTCGTCGTCATTATGTTGTATATTATTTTATAAAATAGTAAGTTTGAATTGAATTCTGATAACAATTTAAAAGTGAAATATAGTATAGTATATTAAGCGACTCCCTACTTATTTCATATCATATATCAGATGAAGTTACAAGCAAAGAATACTTACATATACAGGTTCAAGCCTGTCTGTGGAAAAGGCTAGGCTATTCTACATATACTGCAACCCAGAGGCGTATCACAAGGTTCGCTTTGAAAAACAAGTACATGGCTCTTATATATTTATGTTTTGACATCATCTTTAAATTTTAAACGTACGATGACATTTTTTTATTGTAGTATTATAAGCAGTATTCTTAAACTGATCAATTGCTTGTTGAAAAATAAAATAATATATTTTCAAATGATGTTCTGTGATGTTAAAGTGAATTCGCTAGAATTGCAAACAGTCGTAACCTATCGTTATAACGTTCATTTGTTTAGTACCTATGCTATTTTTAGATCAAGCGAATATCGTCAACAGATCAGAAACAAATGACAGCTTCCGAGGCCAAACGTGTAAATAAAGAGGAGTGCCGTTGATTCAAATTTATTGAAAGTTATAATACTTAAGAAAATTATATGCAGTTTATTTCAAATTACTTCAATAGTCTATAAACATTATCAGGAAATGTATTGCATTTACTTTAAAATAAATATATTTTATTAATTGATACTTTAAAAACTGAGCTAACTTCTACTTATATTTAAAGAGGATTCGAAGAGAAGAAACCGGTTGTTTTCGAGTCAGCTTTAACTTTAATATAAAGCTCTAGTTTTGGAGATATTCGCGAAAATTTGAGTCTAAATTGAGTAAAAATATCTTTGAAGTATATATATTAATTTTTGAGCCATTTGCAAAAATTTCATTTGTTTTAAATTGGCATAAATCGCAGTTTAACCTATCTTTTCTCGCAAAATTTGAAAAAAATTTTATACCTTAAATTATGTATGAAATGATAGAGAAAATTCATATCTAATATAATACAGCAAAGCAATATTCAAGATTAGTCTAATTTCAACAGATATACCCAAAAAAAATTCAATGATTTTTTTTTTATTTGATAATAATTTTTAAGCCTTAACTTATATATAAATTGACAAATAAGTTCATATATTAAATAATTCAATAGAACAAAATTAAATTTTTATCTTAATTTTGGAGATATTCCCGAAAGACTTAACTGAGTGAATTCATCGAAAATTCCTGATATCCCAATTATACTTGAAATGATCAGGAATATACTCCAGATGAGTGCAATTAAATGTCAATTTTGCAAGAAATTGAAATATCCAAATCTAGACATTGTGGGGAATCTTCAATAATACAGAAAAGTTTCTGAGATTTTCGCAAAAGAGCAAAATACTTAAAGTTTAATTTCGGAAAATTTATTAATTATAAACAAATTATTCTATATTTTTCAAATATTTTCCCGAATTTTTGAGATACAATATATGCTTTCTCTAATTTCGGGAGCAGGTGCTTTATAAAACAAATGAACGCTATACGCAAAATAATTGCAATAGACGGATACAAATATAGAATCCATAAAATTTAGTGCAATATTAGCCTGTGGCATTTAATCACATTTACACAATGATTTTCATTTGCAAAAACGATTTCACAATACATTCAAATCGCAAATTGTCCATGCACAAACATTGATTGACACTTAGCAACGAGATAACACAGATTTTACGAATAATTACTGATTGTATGCTATAGTCGCACTTTGATTATACCAATGATAATATTCAAACTGACTGAGTAATAATTATTATAACTGCGACTATGAAATATAAATTCACTTTATTACTGAATGCTGCATTACGGGTAAATGTTTCTTTTAATTGTAATGTCAACTTGTTTTGTTTATCATTCACTGTTTTTCCATAAATGAGACGATATTGGTGTTACTAACTTGGGAGTTCTTTTTGTATTTAATTATAATTGGTTTTTAGACTAATAGTCTGTTATCATTTTTGATAGAATTTGTTCTAAAATACTTTTTTCTTTTCAGATAATGAGATTCTCATCTTACCGTAAAAGATTTGGACCCATGTTTTTGGAATTACTGCAAGCGGGAATCTTCTTTTTGGTAAATATTTTTCAAATAATTTATCTTATAAATAAATAGATAATGTTTCCTTTGACAAATGAGTTAAATTTGAACGTTTAACATTCAAGTTTTGTTATAGTTAAATTTGATATAAATTAAGTGAAAAAGTCATTGCTGAAATTGCTAAAATCAATTCGGCGCAAGCTTTGTATTCGATAGAAAATAATATTCCTCCCATAACCTAAAATCCATATATAACAGCAATAAATACAACACTTTAAAATACGAACAATTGACTACATCGACATCGTCGTGTATTGAAATAAAATCAAACATGTTCCCATTTACTTGAAACTCGAGTTAAATGTAAAGGAAATTCGGTCTTATTTCACCGTATATTGTGTGTGCATTGTGACATTTTAAAACGACAAAATATTAAATATTTCGTTACGGATATTTGTGACAATTTACTCGTTACGGTGGACCTATTTATCTTGTTGTTTTTTTTCTTTTTTTTTTGTGTTCAATGCACATATCATTTCACTGTTGGAATTGGTTTGACTGACTGCGTTAGGGGTCGGACGAGCGTAACCAATTCACTTTTGAGGAGTTTTCTTTATTACGTGATTTAGATGAAAAATTAGGGTTTTCTATTGAGTTTCTTACAGTTTTTTTGGTATTTTTCGGGTTTATGAATACTTA
Source organism: Pogonus chalceus (assembly GCA_002278615.1). Classification (NCBI taxonomy): domain Eukaryota; kingdom Metazoa; phylum Arthropoda; class Insecta; order Coleoptera; family Carabidae; genus Pogonus; species Pogonus chalceus. The sequence goes on from NEEE01001435.1 coordinate 119,532, forward strand.
ACTATTTAAATTATTTGAATATTTAAAAATTCTGCTTTGGAATATTCGCTAAAAATTGTTGTTGATTAATGAGAAAATAGCAAGTCAATTTTACAAATAATACAAGATAAATAAATGTAGCATAATACCCATCTTAGTTTTTAAGCAAATTTTATTTCATAATTATAGATTAAATATATATTTTTTGCAAATTGAATACTTCAACGCCAGATTAAATATCTATCTTAGTTTTGGAAATATTCGCAAAGAATTAAAATGATGAAAATCGAAAAATATCATTTTACTGTTTATATAAAATCGACAGATTTATCAAATTATAAATTATATATTACAAGAAAGCTTATCCTATAAACAACGAATGTAAAAACGCTAAATTAAATATCTCTCTTGGTTTTAAAGATATTCACAAATAATTAAAATATTGAAAAGTGAAAAAAAAAAAAAAAATCTCTTTCTTCACAGAATTGACCAATAATTTTTTTCGTGTTTCTGTCATAAATTATGTATCAGAATTTAATAATAAATTGAAAGATTTCAATTTAATATCTTAGCTTACGAGATATTTAAGAAAAGCTGAAATGTTAAAAATTGGTAAAAATCTTGGCCAAATTATTTTCTGCGGTTTTATATTATAAAGTGTGTATGAAATGAAAGCTTATTTAATAACAAATTGAATGCAAAAGTGCTAGAATTATTATCTGCCTTCGTTTTCGAGATATAGACAAAAAAATTTAATACGGATATATCCTTTCTTTTATCACAAAATTGACCAAATTTTTTTCGCTGTTTATTGTCATAAATTATATATTAAAATGAAACCAATTTAATAATCAATTGAATGCAAAAATGCCAGACTTAATATTTATCTTAGTTTCCAAGATATTGGCAGAAAACTAAAAAGTAGACAATCTGCAAAAATCTCTGATATATAGCCTTATTTTTGCAATATTGTTCAAAATTTGTTTTACCATTTAATATTATAAATTATTTATGAAAATAAAACTAATTTAACATTAATTTTGGAAATACATCAAGAATCGATCCAGGTCCTTCAAACACATCAAACAAACGTTGTAACATTAGAGTTACGCCTCCTGGTTCAAACCCAACAACAGCAATATAATTATAAAGAAATTAATTACAGAACTGTTCTACTTTCTTTTAAACCAGTTTTTATAACTTATTTTGAACTACATTATTATTAAATATTAATTTTTACTTTCTCTGTTTGGCCGTATGCATACATTAACATGAAATATATAAAAATCCTTCGGGAACTGATTAATTCGTATATGTATTGTATTGTATTGACCAATTTCCACAATAGTAAACAGAAGCGAAGAAAACCATATATAGTTAAAATAAAAAACCAAGAAACATACATTTAAAAGTTCTGTTATGATGATGGTTTGCGAGGGGACAGACGTACTGTAACTCGTACGTCATGAGTGGTAGAACGTTACGTATTATTTCTTAACGGAATAACGTTAGGTTCCTTGGTACACTGGGTACATCGGGTACCGGGATGAGATGATGCTGATGGCATTTAGCGAGAGTGATTTATTCTTGCGTTCCGCTATTGCAATGGAATATACTGAAGTCACTAGAAGCCTATATGTGATGGTGGAATTACGTGAAGTGCAATCAGAGTGTGTTGAGTGTGCGTGACTTTGCTCAGGTGATTTTATTACACCGGCCATCGACACTTACGTTTATTAAGCTCTATTTACACTTCGTTTTGATGTCATCGCTATTTTGGCGACCCTTATTTTACATTTCAAACAATCAATGAACCAATCTACTTTCTTTAAAACTACTTCTAAAGCTTCATATCCTTCAATTTGAACTCTATTTACATCAACGTCCTAGGAAAAACATCTGAAGCTCTCAAATTTTTTCCTCCAATCCAATATCTTTTGGCTTTGAAGCTTTAGTTTATTTTAAATGACACATCAATCAATTTCTCTCCTTGGAGAAAAGTTTTAAGGCTTAAATCTGCATGTTTTTTGTAAAATATAAATTCTCTATTCACATCGATTTATATTTATATTTGATCTTTACTTTTGTAGCTAGTATTCCTACCCCTAAGTAACTAAAAATTTGTTATCCTTTTTTCAAAATTGTAACTCTAATCCATACAAAATATATTTTAATTTTCCCCAAATTTTAACCTCTCATCTTATCTCCAGTTAAAAGAATTTATTTTTTCATTAATCTTCTGGTCCTAAGGAGCTACCTTTAGTCTTATCCTTCGTTTTTTTTTTAACAAAATTTTAGAACTCCGCAAATGTACTTTTTCTTTTTTAATTTGTATTTCTCCGTATTATAGCTCATCCTAATTTTGTTTCTTGTTTTCTGCTATATATTTTTCTTAGATNTTAACAAAATTTTAGAACTCCTCAAATGTACTCTTTCTTTTTTAATTTGTACTTCTCCGTATTATAGCTCATCCTAATTTTGTTTCTTGTTTTCTGCTATATATTTTTCTTAGATTATTTCTTATTTTATATTGAATCTACTAAAGAAACCAACTATTCCTCGTTTGTAAAATAAACTACAAAACAAGAATCTTGACTTAATTTTCTTTAAATAAAACTTATTTTTTGTATTGGTATTTGCCGAAAAATAGCAAATCGACTATTTTAAAGATCGCATCTTTTTAAGATAAGAATTTTATTCTAATTTTACCTAACGGACCTAATACATATCCCAAAAAATGATTAATTAAATAATTTATCTATATGAATGAAACACCAAAAATTTAGAAAAAAAAAATAATTATATTTCTTTAACTTTAAAGACATACAAAATGAGTTTGAGATGTTAGTTAGTAATTTCAATTAATTAAAAGAAACATTGATGATAATATATTTAATTTCTTTGAGGTAGATAGCGCAAGGCTATTCAAACGATAATTAAATAAAATGTAACGTTAGAGTAGAATATAATATGTGTATTAGTGCTTGTATTTCTTTGGGCTCCAGTTGTTTCGGTGGATTTGCAAAAGACGAGCGAGCGCTGGAAAGAAAAAATGTTTGATGCAGATAAATGGGATATAAAATGAATTAGAAATAAATTAGCGAATTTCGTGATATAATAAAATCCAGCAGAAATAGTAATCAGTGTAAACTGAGCTTAACCTACCGTGGTGTTATAGTGCACACAACTAGGTCTGTATTAAACCTAACAACTACTCACGAAACCTGTTTGTATGTGCTCAAAAAGTGGGGAAAATACAACAGCCTACGAATAAAATAAAATAAAATTATAAATAAAGCGTAAGTATACAGAGAACGAGCGTGGTCCCAGATGACCTGAGGTCAACAACTCTCGCTATCCCCGCCCACTCCGCAGTCAGCAACTTGCTTACAGATCGGACACTCGTGCTTGCTGTTCGCTTATGTTCGTCAATCTTCGTACGTGCCTCTAGAAGACTCTTTGTGGCTTAAATCATACTGTTGTTGATACTACAACGTAGGTTTACCATCACTTTATCATCGCTAATCCTCAACATCACTGGACGATTTTCTACACGACACATTTTCGAACGGCTCCCTCAGTTACTTACTCACTAGACTTTCAACTATTCTGCTCACAGGCACCTTCAAAACTCAACGAACAGCTAATTTTTGGCCAAATCTCGATGCATACCTCTAATACTGATTTACTCCAAAAAATATATTGAATTGACTCCATTAATCATCTTAAATTCAATTCCTTTTAACTAGTCTACTTATGAACTCCTTCAAAATTAAATTGCAAAATAAAACAACAGCAAAATCTCAGCTAGTTTTTGGCCAAATCAGAATTAATACCCCTAATACAGATTTACTCCGAAAAACATTGAAATGACTTCTTTATATTATCTTAAGTTCAATGTCTTTAAACTTGTCTACTTATGAACTTTTCCAAAATTGAATTTCTCAATTTAAGAACGGCAAAATCTTATCTAGTTTTTGGTCAAATCAGGGTCAATATCTCTAATGCAAATTTACTTCAAAAAACATATTGAAATGATTTCAATATATCATCTTAAGTTCAATTCCTTCAAACTATTCTACTTATGTACTACATCAAAATTAAATTTCTTAATCTAAGGAAAGGAAAATCTTATTTAAGATCTGACCAAATCAGGGTTAAAATCTCTAACACATATTTTCTATACGACTCCATCTTCAAACTGTTCTACTGATAAGACATCTTCAAAATTGGAAATGCATAATTGGCTTCAATCTAATCTAAATTTTGACCCAATCAGGATTAAAGTTTCTAAAATAAATTTTCTACACGTCTTTTCAACTTTTCTACTTAAAAACTCTTTCAAATTTAAATTTCTCATTCTAAAGAGCTAATCGCGCATTTGACTAAATCAGGGTAAAATCTTTCATTTTAAGTTTATTTATTTATTAAGTAAGATCAGAATGATTCCAAAAAAGACGAATTTTTGGTCAGTTTAAAACAAATTCCCCTAATATAACTCATGTGCATTTCTGACTGTTCTACAAAAGTATATTCAAAAATATCTAAATGTTTTTACTTACAATTAGATATGAAGTTTTGTATTTACCAGAATTAGAAATATAAATAAATAAAATATTAAAAGTGATATGTAAAAGCATAATGTTACATCAAGGAATAGATGATCTCCGTCAAAGTTTTGACTCCTCAGGGTATCGCGCGCGTCCAAGCTACCTAAGAAGTCGTCGCGGCGACTTAACATTACAAATCTAGAGCATGAATCTCCAATTGATTTCATCATATTGAATACAATACATTTAGAAAAGCTAGCTCTGTATTTTGTAATAACTTGTGTTGTATTATTGTTGCACCTTTTTCAAGGTTATATCATTTTATAGATATGTATAATATTGTCTTTGTTATAATATATTATTAATTTTGAAGTTTCATGATAGAACGCTATAATTAAACGTTCCGGGTCGGAGAATACAAGACTTGTAGGAGAAATAACATTGGGTCAAAGGACTAAGTCCTAAAGATATCTTTGTAGTTTGTAGCACGCGCAGTTCCCTACTTGTCCACCTGTGGATCGCGTGCCAGCATCACTGACCCGTCCTCTCAACAAGGGCGGAACAAAACAAAATATCCATCCAACAATCCTATTTATTAACTTCATAAAATCCGTATTTATTATAAATTTATTTTCGAAAATACTATTTACGTATTAAAATTAACAAAAACAAAAATGCAATTAATTTACATAATATGCTGTCATTACCATAAACATTTTAAATACGTTTAATATTTTTGTCATCACATTACTTTAAGATATAAGTTTCTGTTCAAGGGCAGTTTTGATTGCTAATAAATACCAATTATATATTGTGACTCATTAAAATTCAATCTAGATTTTTAAATTTCTAATTTTACTATCTATGACACTTGTAGCCAAGGACACATTACCTTTTATTTATTTATTTATTGTTTTCGCAGTATTTATAAACAATATATGCATCTTTTGTTTTATTTTATTTTATTTTATAAGTAAGCTAAGTTTTAAAACAAAAATACATCGGATTTATTGTCACTTTATAATATGTTAGGTTATATATTGAATATAAAAATTACAACGATACCCGAAGGGTATTTCGAAAGAGATACAATCTTATTATTATTGATAAAGATTTATTTGTGAATTGTATGTTTAATTTTATTAGTACGTTAGACTCGTTAATGCAATTTATAACATATTTCAAAATAAGTGAAATGCCAATTTAGAAATGAAAATTATTATACACCTGACAAAAGTGTAAATAGTTAGTATTATAAACATGGTTTTATGTAATTTGTTCTACATTTTATTACGGAGTTCAAGTACTTGCAAAAGACAAAGATTTATATACTGTATGTCTTAGGATTACGTGGGTTTTGTGGTGACTTTGGAAATATATTATTGTCTGTTTATGTCGATAATAATTTTTCGTTTAAATTAATTCTTTTTACTAAATTACTCGTAAAGATACTTTGCTTTAATAGATAAAGAAAAACAAGTTCGGAACATTTTTTAAATTTTATTTAGTGACAATATTTCTCCAATATTGATGTAAATTTTTGCATAAACAATTAGGATTTATCAAAGAACAAATGAATTTACCAAAAAAAGTTCAAAAATTGAACTTATTCTAAGATAAAATCTTAGTTGCTCCTGTTTATGACCTAACTATTTTTAAGGCTACGTTTTGATAAAAAAGAAATACAACATATTATACTGTTAACAATTTATCCATTTTATTTTCAAAATATTTAGTAATACAGATATCCTTCGAAATAGATCATAGCTATGAATATGTTTTGATAAATAAAGATAAAAATCTTTGCTGCATTTTCTTGATTGTATTTGGCAACAATATATCTCCAAATATTTTAATATATTTTTGCATAAACAATTAGAATTTATCAAAGAACACATAAATTCACAAAAAAAGTTCAAAAATTGAACTTATTCTAAGCAAAAATTTTTGTTGCTCCTCTTTCTGAGCCAACTATCTTTAAGGCTACAATTTGATAATTAAAGTTCCAAAATATTGTAAAATTAACAATTTATCCATTTTATTTTCAAAATATTTAATAATACAGATATTTTTCGAAATAGAAAAAAATGTTGACTGCATTTTCTTAATTGTATTTAGCAACAATATATTTCCAATATTTTAATATATTTTTGCATAAACAATTAGAATTTATCCAAGAACAAATGAATTTACAAAAAAATTTCAAAAATTCAAATGATTCTAAGGAATAATCTTAGTTGCTCCTATTTATAACCCAACTATCTTTAAGGCTACATTCAAAAACATAAATTTTAATAAAATAAAGATGATAACTTGTGCGGTGTTCCGAATAATGTTCTAATGATACGTGAAGCTGTAAGAATATATAAACATTCTAATAGAAGTAAAGACACAGATTAATATGAACCTTGTGAGTATCGTCTTCAACTGAAGCAAAAGATAAAAGGGAGAAGATACACCATTTTCACGATGAACATAAATTTATGCTCGTGTCCGTATATACGCGAAAGTGAAAATATTGTAAACATATAATACATAAATAAATATTTTGTTAAGTATAAAGAAGGCTCAGGCGCCATGGTACATAGTACAAAACTTATTGCCTTTGAGCCCCAAAGTGGGGGGAGGGATTTAACTCACGTGTACTTCTCTGTAGTGCCACAAGCAAATAGAAGTTCTTTTATTTAACGTTACTGCAAACCATTGAAATTTTCTCTGTGGTTATGCGCTGCATATAACCTAAAGTTGATTGGCTTATTGTACAATAATTATATCCAGTATATCGCTTGACATTTTGCTACTAGTCTCTGCAGTTGCCTGCAATTAATGTACTACGTTACACGAATGCCAGTGATTCTAAAACAATATATTTATCATATCGATAAATCAATACCCGGGTAATATATTTCAAAATATTTCTATTCTTGTTTCTGGCTTCCATATTGAATTGTTTTGTTTCTTCCATGCCAGTTTATTTACACAGCTTCCATATTCACACTTGCAACATATTTTTAATTTATTAATTTATTTTTATCAATTATTTTCTTTACGATTTCTAGAAAACCATTATTCACTGTTCAGAAACTTTCAGAAACTTTTAATTAACTTTAATTTCTTTTGAGATTTGCTCAAAAACATTTATTTCTTCAAGAACCAATAAGTATAAGCAAAAGACAGTTTCTTAAGGTTGTAGATGTTTAAAAGAGCTTTAAAATTGTTTTCTTTTTTTTAATTTTTAAAACTCAAGTATCTATATGGATTGTATTTTTTTTTTTTTTTTCAGAAGAAGAATAACAGTAAAGTTTAACTTAGATACATTTAAAACTGTCTAAATTCTTAAAGAATCAACTACTAAATTAAAAATTAGGTCACCGGGATTATAAAATACTAATTCAAAAAAGGAAAATGGGACATAATTTTTGGGATGGACAAATATTGTCAAACTGGGAATATCCTTCCCAAAACGGGACGTTTAACTGTATTACTTTAAACAACAGAAAAAAGTTTTGAAAAAATGACAAATATTTTTTTAAATTTAAAAGAATCGTAAATATAAACAGTAAAGAACTTATTTTGAAGAAATTAATTGAATCCAAAAGGGCTTAACCTTCAAATATAAAGTTACAGTAGATTTTATGCATTTATCCTTTATCATCTACTTAACAATTCAATCAACATTTACGGACATGTTCAAATCAATCGTATTGTCGATCAATGATCGCAAAACAATCAATATTTACAAAACGAACATTTTTAACCAGACTGCATACATTCATTTCATAACTCCACCCAGTGAACAATTACAAAATCTATTAAAATGAAATATATCTTAAATTTCGCAGAAAATTTATTAACTATAATATTTATGCGTCGGTCATAAGTTGTCTGAAAATTTAATATTTGATTAAATTTAGAATTTTGCGGTTAGAATATTACATATTGTCTCATACCATGAACAATATTTAATTTTCTTATAGAATTTTAAATGTTTTAAGTTGTGAAGATATAACTTACAGTGTATTTTTGTAAAATATTGTGGTTTCACGAAAGACATAAACTTCAGAAGCATATTTTGATTACATCATAACTCATAGTTGCATTTTTATTTCTTTGAATATTATTCCTTGTTAAATACCAATTGTATGTATCATTGAAGAAACTCACTTAAAAATATAGTACTGAAAACAAAAGTTACATTTATTTTATATGCTATATATGTCTCGTAATTTATAATTGAATTTATTTTACGCGTGAAATGTTAGTTATTTAATTTTCGTTTAAATTGCATATTAGTTTTTTATTATTTCTATGTAGCTCTGTTTCTATAAACTTCGTTAATGTATTGGTCGTAAGATTCACCTAGGAATTTCTATTTAAGTGTTTAATTTTTATTCTTATAACCAGAAAACTAAACCTATTAACAATAGAAAGTTTGGAAAATCAGGGAAAATCTTTGATGTATTATTTTATATAAAAAAAGTATTTATTATTTGAAAATTTGCATTTTTTCATGCATTATTTTTAATTAATTTAAATGTTTAAAATTTTAGCTTAATAATTAAATTAATTTTTTAAATTATATGAA
>NEEE01001435.1:140213-151597 GCA_002278615.1 Pogonus chalceus
AAATCAGAAATTGCAATAATAAATAAATAATAAATCATTTGAATATATATTTTATAATAAGGGTTAAATTTAATGTTTTTCTTAGTTAACAGGATATTTGGATGTTATACATAAAACAACTTATTTTAAGACAAAACAAACTCAAAAATACTAGATTAAATATCTGATTTTTTATCTTCATTTTTTCGTAACCTAAACGAAAAATGTTTTCTCGATTTTATGATAAAATTAGGCTAATTTTATTACAATTGAGAGCAAAAACAACGGACAATATATCTCTTTTAGCTTTCGAGATATTCGAAAAAAACTGAAATGTTAAAAACCAGCAAAAATTTCTGATGTGTAACCTTATATTTTTGCAAAAAGGACCAAAATTTTTTCGCGTTATTATCTCATATATTATACATTAAAAGAAAGCAAATTTTATAATAAATTGCATGCAAAAACAATAAATGCAATATTTGTTTTAGTTTTCGAGATATTTGTAAAAAACTGAAATGTTCAAAATCCTTAAAAATCCTTGATGTATAGCCTTCATTTTTTCATAAAATGGACCAATAATTTTCTCTTAGTCTTATAGGATGAATATATGAAAAAAAAAGCTAATTTTAAAATAAATTTAATTCAAAATCTTAATTATTTTTGGAGATATTAACTAAGAGCCAATATGAAGTATTATTTTCCTTATTTTTCGATTTTAGACAATGAATTAAATATTAAATGAAAGGTAATTTTAAAATAAATTGAATATAAAAGCGCAACTTTAAATATCTAGCTTTTTGTTCGAAATATTTAAGGAAAATTGAGAAGACATTTCTATAAATTTGGAAAATAATATTGAAGGTAAAACAATAAAAAAATGTTAAAGTTATAATAAAAATAATAATAATAAGACACAAACAATCCGTCAAGCACACCCTGACATAAGGCATCGTAAGCATCATCAAGCGTCTATATCCCTGCGTGTAGCTTTTACGATATCAAAAACGTCAAAAATATGTTCGAAAATATCGCAAGTCACTTTATAGATGACCGTCACTTGTACAGCAACATGCCTACGAATCTTCAACCTAATTGGTTTCGCAATCTGTCTACCAGAAACTACCAAATGAATTAATAGAATCTAGTGGCTGCGTTTCCTTCTAGCCGGGAGTAAGTCACATAATGCCGCGTCGGTCATTAATCAATCCATTTAAGAGACGATTGAAATGTGTTTTGAGGATTCGGTTCATGTCGCACCGAATATTCATCTATTTATCGATTGTCTGATATCTGTGATATGATACACTATGCATGATTACTAGTCACTCATGTGTCATCAATGATTGTATCGCTATCATTTATGCACGTTTACATAAATGCATTTGTATTAGTGCTGTGTATTGTGTTTAGTACATATTATACCTGAGATATGCATTAATACACCGTTCAATATCTTTCAGTTTTCAATAATTAAAAACTTAGTCGCGTCACTCAACATAACCAAAATTTATTTCTATAATTCTATGGGGCACTCTTCAATAAATTCTAGTGTCTTTTAACGTAAGATCGCAAAATATTCAATTTATTTCATAGTTGTCAAGTTTTAAAACTTAGTCGTATGAATCAAGACGACTGGAAAGTAATTTAAATAATGAAAAATATTATTATTAAGATTTAGATTTGTTTAAATATCGTGAAAATAATCAATTTATTTCATAGATTTCAGGTTTAAAAACTTAGTTGCATGAATCAAGACGACTAGAAATTAATATAAATAATGGAGAATATTATTATTTAGATTTAGATTTGTTGCGAGATTGCGGAATAATCAATTTATTTCATAGTTTCCAATTTTAAAAACTTAGTCGCATGAACCAAAACGACTAGAAATTAATTTAAATAGTGAAAAATATTATNATTTCAAAACTTAGTCGCATGAACAAAAAAGACTAGAAATTTATTTAAATAGTGAAAATCATTATCATCTAGATTTAGATTTGTTTTAAAATCGCGAAAATAATTAATTTATTTCATAGTTTTCAGGTTTAAAAACTTAGTCGCATGAATCAATACGACTCGAAATTTTTAAATAAGTAAAAATATTATTATTTAGATTTGAATTTGTTTTAAGGTCGCGAAAATATTCAATTTATTTCATAGTTTCCAAGTTTCAAAACTTAGTCGCATAAACCAAAACGACTGGAAATTAATTTAAATAGTAAAAAATATTATTATTTAGGTTTAGATTTGTTTTAAGATCGTAAAAATATTCAATTTATTTCATAGTTTTCAGGTTTAAAAACTTAGGCGCATGAATCAAAACGAATAGAAATTAATTTAAATAATGAAAAATATTATTATTTAGATTAAGATTTGCTTTAAGGTCGCGAAAATATTCAATTTTTTTCATAGTTTCCAAATTTCAAAACTTAGTCGCATGAACAAAAAAGACTAGAAATTTATTTAAATAGTGAAAATCATTATCATCTAGATTTAGATTTGTTTTAAAATCGCGAAAATAATTAATTTATTTCATAGTTTTCAGGTTTAAAAACTTAGTCGCATGAATCAATACGACTCGAAATTTTTAAATAAGTAAAAATATTATTATTTAGATTTGAATTTGTTTTAAGGTCGCGAAAATATTCAATTTATTTCATAGTTTCCAAGTTTCAAAACTTAGTCGCATAAACCAAAACGACTGGAAATTAATTTAAATAGTAAAAAATATTATTATTTAGGTTTAGATTTGTTTTAAGATCGTAAAAATATTCAATTTATTTCATAGTTTTCAGGTTTAAAAACTTAGGCGCATGAATCAAAACGAATAGAAATTAATTTAAATAATGAAAAATATTATTATTTAGATTAAGATTTGCTTTAAGGTCGCGAAAATATTCAATTTTTTTCATAGTTTCCAAATTTCAAAACTTAGTCGCATGAACAAAAAAGACTAGAAATTTATTTAAATAGTGAAAATCATTATCATCTAGATTTAGATTTGTTTTAAAATCGCGAAAATAATTAATTTATTTCATAGTTTTCAGGTTTAAAAACTTAGTCGCATGAATCAATACGACTCGAAATTTTTAAATAAGTAAAAATATTATTATTTAGATTTGAATTTGTTTTAAGGTCGCGAAAATATTCAATTTATTTCATAGTTTCCAAGTTTCAAAACTTAGTCGCATAAACCAAAACGACTGGAAATTAATTTAAATAGTAAAAAATATTATTATTTAGGTTTAGATTTGTTTTAAGATCGTAAAAATATTCAATTTATTTCATAGTTTTCAGGTTTAAAAACTTAGGCGCATGAATCAAAACGAATAGAAATTAATTTAAATAATGAAAAATATTATTATTTAGATTAAGATTTGCTTTAAGGTCGCGAAAATATTCAATTTTTTTCATAGTTTCCAAATTTCAAAACTTAGTCGCATGAACAAAAAAGACTAGAAATTTATTTAAATAGTGAAAATCATTATCATCTAGATTTAGATTTGTTTTAAAATCGCGAAAATAATTAATTTATTTCATAGTTTTCAGGTTTAAAAACTTAGTCGCATGAATCAATACGACTCGAAATTTTTAAATAAGTAAAAATATTATTATTTAGATTTGAATTTGTTTTAAGGTCGCGAAAATATTCAATTTATTTCATAGTTTCCAAGTTTCAAAACTTAGTCGCATAAACCAAAACGACTGGAAATTAATTTAAATAGTAAAAAATATTATTATTTAGGTTTAGATTTGTTTTAAGATCGTAAAAATATTCAATTTATTTCATAGTTTTCAGGTTTAAAAACTTAGGCGCATGAATCAAAACGAATAGAAATTAATTTAAATAATGAAAAATATTATTATTTAGATTAAGATTTGCTTTAAGGTCGCGAAAATATTCAATTTTTTTCATAGTTTCCAAATTTCAAAACTTAGTCGCATGAACAAAAAAGACTAGAAATTTATTTAAATAGTGAAAATCATTATCATCTAGATTTAGATTTGTTTTAAAATCGCGAAAATAATTAATTTATTTCATAGTTTTCAGGTTTAAAAACTTAGTCGCATGAATCAATACGACTCGAAATTTTTAAATAAGTAAAAATATTATTATTTAGATTTGAATTTGTTTTAAGGTCGCGAAAATATTCAATTTATTTCATAGTTTCCAAGTTTCAAAACTTAGTCGCATAAACCAAAACGACTGGAAATTAATTTAAATAGTAAAAAATATTATTATTTAGGTTTAGATTTGTTTTAAGATCGTAAAAATATTCAATTTATTTCATAGTTTTCAGGTTTAAAAACTTAGGCGCATGAATCAAAACGAATAGAAATTAATTTAAATAATGAAAAATATTATTATTTAGATTAAGATTTGCTTTAAGGTCGCGAANATATTATTCATAGTCTAGTGAACAGAATATTATTAATAAGTTAATTAATAATAATGAAATCGTAATGAAATAATATGTTTAATAATTTTCACACCTTTTAAACATTTAACAAATAAGAGAAATTATAAACATTAATAAAATATCAATTTAGCCTTGCTTGGAAACGCTAATAAATATTAATGAAGCCACAATCAATTATTCCTCCATAGTAGTTTTGCATTTCAAATTATATTTTCTAAACCCTACCTGACAATAATTTCTTACATTGTCCTATTGTATAATAAACCAGACTTAATCTTTCAATACACATTACCATTAATTTGTCATGGCATACCAGATGTGATGTGGTTAAATCCTCGTAGAGAAAAAAACAAATGCATAAAATATCTTAGCAATTATTTACCCAAATCTATTTAACTTGCGTCTCATACGGTCCCAAATTTTTAACACCTGTCAATTCAGATTGTTTTCTTAAGAATTTAAAATAAAAATAAAAAAACACATCGCTAATGATCTGTATTCAGAAAGGGTTAAATGTAACGGTTATGTATGAAATAAAATGGCTGCTTATGACCTGTCATTTCATGAACAGAGAATTTACAGAAGAATTTTTGGATAAGGATCATGCGTCAACGAGTGTATATCTATGAAATTTAATACTAAAGTTCTTTTCAAAAGAAATGTTTTTTATGAATAGACGAAACATCAAAGATATTAAGACAAGTTTCGTATTGAAAATGTTATTCAAAGCACACTTAGTTATTTGATATTCAATTCATGGATTTAATATGCTTTTATTTATTATATTATTCTGTTTATAAATTGTTATTAACTTTCAATATATTTATGTTTATTTTGTCTTTAAAACATATATATCTTATTTTTACGATATAAATATCTCAAAACAACCATAAGGGTGCACAAAAATTTAAATAAATATATTCCTGCACGCAGCAGCCAAAACAGTCAAATTTGTTTAAAATGTATGGTTAAGTTGTATTTTTTAGTTGGTGTTTTCTTTTGTTTTAATTCTCTGGAAACAAATGAAAGTTGCAATTAAAAAATTATATTTATAATAATTTATGAAAATAAATGCTGTTAGTAAGTTACAGAGTAAAAGAAGTAAGAAAAAAAAAATAATAAAGCAAAAAAGTTGTTTATAGTAAGACTGAAATTAAGTTTGGATGACAGGTCTTTTTAGAATTATAGCTTTTGGAGCAGGCGATGTAACATCTGAAGACATTTATTAAAAACCTGTGAACGCCTACTATCTTTGTCTCTCATTTTAAACATGTGCTACTTGTGTTACACGGTTAAATACGAACTCTTTAAAATGAACACATACTTAAACATTATATTTTATTATATTTACGCTTGGGTTACGTTGCAAATTGTTTAAGAAATCAGTGTTCTGACCAGATGCTGGTTTGACCGCTTCTGGTGTCTCCCTCACCACTAGTACTCCCAACAAAGACTATATATTGTTATCTTTATTCATTTTTTATTTTTTGTTTTATTTTTTTTTTTTAAACATATGAGTACACACACGCTTACTGGATTTATTGTACTCTATGACATATATTTTTTTCAACATATAGCCATTTTTTTACTTTATAAAACTAATTTAATATTACAATACGCAAAATTTTTAAATTCTTAAAGTAAACCATTTTTTTAAACAAATAATTGTCATATTTTATATATTTTACAATGTAAATATTAATATTTTCATTGAAAAATAAATAAACTGAAAGTTTGTAGTACGCAAGACAGTTAATTAATTGTAGAAATAGTCATATAATCAAATTAAATTTGAAAATAGTTTTAATTTAATAGCCGTGCTGAACAGACGTATTTTGATAAATTGCGGTTTAAGAATATTTAAAAATAAGGTAAACTATTATTTATTTATATATAAAATACTTGTTAAAGTAAAAACTAGCTGTTATGAGTAATAAAAAATAAATTAATTTCTTTTAAAATATACATACATAGATTATAAGAACGTAAAATAGCATATTAAGAAGTAACTTCACAAAAACTAAGTTTTTGTTTGATAATATCACATTATAACGGTGTAAATTCTACGAAACTGATTCGTATATATTTTTCAAGGACAACCAATACAAACTCATCTTACTAGATCATTTAAAAGATGACTCAAAAAATGATTTAACTTTAAGTTTTATATTATATAATATTTGTTTTTAAAATCTACTTGGTTTTTTCTTTCGGAGAAATTTTTATTATTCATTTATTTACTTTATATTTTTAAGTTTGTTTAATGTTTTTAATATGTGTTTAACTTTTATTTGTTTGTTATATTTAGTTAGTTGAAGATTTTATTTAACGTACGGTAAATGATAACGTCAAAGTATATAATAATTTAATGCAAGTTAAATGCAAGTTTTAAATTAATACAATGTTAAAATTTATACATAATTTTACTCATATAACGTACGGTAATGGTAGATTTTATTTAACGTACGATAAACGATAATTTCAAAGTATATAATAATCAAATGGAAGGTACATGCAATTTATAAATTGATACGATGTTTAAATTTAAACATAACTTTACTCGTATAACGTACGGTAATGGAAGATTTTATTTGTATATCGTACGGTATCTCAACTGGAAATTTACCGTAATTATATCTGGAAGCAATTTATACTTTGAAACTAGCTAAATAAAAATAAAAATATTGCTAACATTGTAAAATTTTATTTAACGTACGCTAAGTAATTAAATGATATACAAATGTAATTTTTAAATTTAAACGTATTTACTTTACGGATGTAAAACGATATACTTATAATATATTATTATTTCCAATCTAAAACCGAAACGATTTTAATTTTTTTTTATACCGTACGGTAAATAATACATTAATACGGTATTATTAATAAATAATTAATTATTTCCGAATAATTTCATACTTTTACCTAATTAATTTTAATATAGCGTACGCTAATCAAAATATTATATTTAAGAAACAATAAGAGAATCGAATTTCTATTTAACGTACGCTAAAAGATATTACATTTATTAGAAATAAAACCTAGTTTCATTATTAAACGCATTTTTAACAAGGTAGTAAGCAATGAAATGAACGCTTAGCCGTATCGATAACGTCCCATAAACAACTTCAATTGTTTATAAACAAAAGCAACAGCGTATGTCGATTGTTAACTACAGTTTATAATTTGTCATGTACGCATTATAATTAATACTTATTTTTTGGTTATTACATGGATTTGATAAATTTCTTATCAAAAAATATGAATAAAAATAAACATTATCATGTTTATATAACTGCGCAAAAAATAAACATATATATCGTATTACAATATTTAATAAAAATAATATATCATTAAAAATGAAATTAAAAACCAAATGATATCAAGTAGGCATGCTTTTATTATTTTATTTATAAACAAATAAATAAAACAAAATATCATCACAGTGGTTCAGGTAGCAAAACGCATCGGTCTGTTACCTATTATCGGATGGAATACATTGAACCAACTCTCATTGCATGCAATATAAAAAAAAAAAACAAAAAGTTAAGAAAGAAATAAAAAAAAAAAAAAAGAACTGGCTAGGTTAGTGGCCGATGCCTATGCTTGCAGTAGCTGTTATACACGGCTCTGTTTCTTCAGCATTCAACTTTATATATACAGTGTTCTTGTTGGTGCTGGAATATCTCTGTGTTAGTTTGGAGCCTGGTTTAAGCTGCTGGTTACGCAGTTAACTCCAGTAGCATCAATCTAATAGCCGAGACAGATTTTGTTAGTACATTCAGAGCAAAGAGTTGCCCAATCATTGCTACACCTGTACCAAACGGAACTTTTTTTTTTCCTCTGTTGAGGTTATGTTGGATTATCATCGATATATACATTTTTAAATTAATATTTTCGTTTTTTTCTTCTTGATTATAGTTATTTGGACGTTATTATTTGTATTATAGGGTTAATTACGACTCAAATTATCTTATATTCTATATATGACATAAATTATCTCTTTTTGTTATCAATCTATTGATATTGCAATTGTTTTTAAACAATTATTGTTTCCGTTATATATTTGTTTAAATTAAAACAATTGTTCCAAAATATTCTATTATAAATTTATTCTATTGTATTTGATTATTAATTAACGTACGATAATTGTACGTATTTAAATATAACGTACGTTAAAAACTAGTAATTTAATACATCACAGTTTCAGGAACTAATATTATAATATAACGTACGGTATACTTAATTATAATTAGAAATATAAGCTAATTTATTTGTTAAAATTTGTCATCATTTATTTATAAATAACGTACGGTATTTTACACGCAATTTATAAAAGTTTTCGACATTTAACTTTAATATTATAAATAAAAAAATAATTTACTGCATCTGCTAAGTACATTATAATTATTTTCAGAATAACGTACGGTAAACAGCCATCACTGAATATTGTATTATAATAGATAATATGCATTTTTGGAAAATCGAATTTTAATATAACACAGTAAACTTCATATTTTTAATCTGATAACGTACGGTAAACTATTCGTATTTCTCTATAACGTACGTTAAATTATATATTAAACGGGTAATACTTGCAAAATATGTGCATTTATTAAAATATAAACATAATTATTTGTTTATTATTATTTTAATATGTACAACACTGCATGTAGCAGCTAATAAATTAAATAATCATTAAAAATCTATTACAATAAATGTTTTGAACTGTGACATTCCTATAAATTGAATATAAATTAACTGATTTGAATAAGTGACATTAAGTATTTGTAGATTTATTGTGTCAAAATATTATCGAACATTTCACAAATCAATTGTATTAGTGATTAATTGATTGGTAAATACAACATGTCAAGTTTTCTAAAATGTATACAAACAAGTAACTATAAATTACACAGAGTAAATGATATGTTAATTTAGTATTTTGTAGGATTATTTATAATTTAAAAAAATGAAATTGTTAAAGTATTTAATAAAATTTGATAATTATTAAATAGGTATAATTTAATAGTTGCATACGGAAGTTTATAAAGCTATAATTAATCTTGCTATTATATATATATGCGGGTTCTGGTGTAATATTAACTTGAATAAATAAATATATATTTATTGAAACATTGCATGCAATCTTTGCTAAATATTTCGCAATATTTCTACGCACTTATTTATATATTAATTGTTTTCAATTATTTAACTACAGTAAAGGCTAACCTCATACTTGTTTCTTCGCTAAAATTCTCCTTTAAACATCATTTTTAAATAATTTAACTGGTGGTATGATTCAAATTGAGTTCAGGATTTGAAGCGAGCGGTTCAAGTCACAGTTATTTGTATATTATAATATTAAAAATAATAGATTAATATTTGATTCTTGGTTTGTTTCTTATATATTTTAAATTATTTTATTGATATTTTGGCTTTTAAATATCTGCATTTCTAGAATTTAAAGTTTTTTGACGAAATTTTTACTGTCTCATTATAAGTTTTGTTTTAAGAACTAAATTAAATTTAAAATTGCATTATTTTTAATTGTTACTCTAAGAGTCAATTTTTCTTAGTCGAAATTAATTTTTATTATAACTCAAAGATTATTAATATTATTTTTAAATATTTAGAATTAGATTTTGTCTAAATAATGTCTTAAAATTTGTTAAAGTGTCTTAAATGACATACATTAACTGTTGCTCTGAAAGTCAATTTTTCTTACATTAGTCTAAATTGTGTCTTAAATTAACATTTTTATTTTTACTAATATTTGTATTAAATATTTAGATTTACATTTTGTCAAAATAATGGCCTAAATACATATGTTATAGTTATATTCCTGTATTTTAGACAATGTCTCAATAAGTGTCTAAAATCATATACATTAACAACTCTTTTTCGTTGTCCAAATTATGTCTTAAATAATTTTTTAATTTTGACTAGTATTATTATTAAATATTTAGAAGTACATTTTATCTAAATAATGGCTTAAAATATATTATTTTAGACAATGTTTCAATTAGTGTCCAAAATGACATACATAGGTATATTAATTGTTGCTTCAAAAGTCTAGTTTTCTTGGTCCAAATTTTGTCTCAAATTAACTTTCTTAGTTTATCTTTGATTTTCCATTTTAGCTCAAAGATTATTAGTATTTTAGATAATTTAAATATATTTAGTGACAGCAATTTTTTTTATAATTTGAGTTTCTAAATATTCGTATTTGCTTTGAAAAACAAAATGATTTTTCTAAGTTCATTTTTTGAGAAATGTTTTGAAAATAAACATATTTAATTACATTGTAGTAGTAAATAATAAATAAAGATGTAATTTATAGAGAATTAAATTAGAAAATAAACTAAAAGAAAATGTATAATTGAAGAAAATATAAAGCGTCCGTATAGAGATAATATTCACAAAAGATTTCAAGTAAATCGCAATGAAATACCCAGTTGCATAAAACAACCAGATGTCCGAACAAAACCAGTTATTTTTCTTCTTTTTATTTTCAAATATTTCTGTCACTTTATGCAATACATGATTGTCGTATAAAATCCTACACAAAAGGAGTACGCAAGATAAATATAATAATTGCGTGGGCTATTTTCTGATGAATGCTTTGCGTTTGAAGGTCAAAAAAGTGACAATTATAGTGAAAATGCATTACTTAGTGAAAGGTATACTGACTTAAGTGTTAATAGAGACCAGCTGTCTGCCATGTCGCTGATATAATATTATTTGATAATAAATTATGTTTTCTGTACCATGACGTGTTACTAGTTTACTTATGTTATATATTTCTTATCTTATCTAGAAATGTATTTGATTATTAAGATTCAATATAATTTCAAGGTTTTTTTAATTAGATATACGTATTTACGGAAAATTACTAGGCTTTGAATTTCCTAAATTTATTTTTATAACTATTACTTTGACATACTTTAAATAATCTCAAATAGATTTGATTAATATTTA
>NEEE01001435.1:181538-193140 GCA_002278615.1 Pogonus chalceus
TATTTGACAGTATTATTTACAAATTAGTTTAAAAATTAAATAAATTTAAATTAGGAAAAACATTTTTATTTATTAAAAAAATAAACATTTTTATAATATCTGAAACATTTTACAATAGCTTTTAAGTTTTTTATATTAAGCTTAAACATTTTTACAATATCTTTAACTTTTAAAGTTTTTAGTTTAACAAATATAGCAGGCTTTGTAACAAAGTAAAACATATGAAAATATTTTATTAAATTTTACAATAGCTTTAAATATTAAATATAAACTACAAAAACTTAGCTTCAAGTTTTGTTTAATATTTAATAGACTTAGCTACTTTTAACTTAAATCATAAAATAATTAATTTTAAACTAATATACATTAAGTATTGATTAAAATCTTGTATATTGATAATTACTTTTTAATAATATAATAATATTATCAATGATTAAATTAGATTTTACATATTTAACTACAACAGTAATTAAAACAAAAATTAATACAAACATAATTAACGCTATATTAATGAGGCCCCGTTAATGATTAATATTTTAGTTGCATTAGAAATTACCTGAGGCAAAATGCAGCGAAAAAAATAAATATATATCTATTTATGAGTCATGTAAGAAACAGTAACTAGAAAAAAATAAAAACTTAAAAAAATAGTTTTCACTGATATGATAAGACGGTGGTCATATTTTTATTTTTAATTTATTTAATTAGCCAATGATTCACGACAATAAAATACAGTTATAATTTAAGTTCAGTGTCACCTTAAAAAATTTTAATATTACTATTGCGAAATAATATATCTATATATGTTTGTATGTATCATATTTATAGAAATTTCGCAATTTAATTTAAGTGCATTGACCACGAATCTTTTAAGAATTATATCTTAATAAATTTCTTAAAAACTTTTATTTTGTTTTTCGTTATTCTTTTGTTTTCAAATGCAACTATGTAGATATAAAAAATAATAACTAAATATAACCAAAAAAATATTATTTATTTACAATTATCAAATTTGTTATTATTTTTATAAAATATTGTGCAACAAAAACAATGGTTTTTTTTTTTTCGAAATTTCCAAAAGTAAAACGTATATTTTAAAATATCACCTGATTCCACAAACCATATCAACAAAAAATAAAAATATTTACATCTTTTCTTGTAAAATGGATTTTTATTTTCGGCCTTTTTGACTTTATTATCTTGTGGTTTTTGTATTTGATAATATTATCCGGTGATATTTTTTAAATATTAAATAATTTTGTTGTATTTAAATGTTGCGTAGTTTATTTTTTTTGTATGAATAATTTATTTTTATTGAAAGATTCACATTAAGACACGTATCTTAAAGATTATAAGTATATCAGACTGTATGACGCCTCAATTGTCTTATCTTGATTTAAAAATATATTTGTTTAATATTATGTTTTGCGAGATTGGTTTATTAAATAAATAATTTAATTTGTTTCTTATAAATTTATAGTTTATATCAAATTTCTTCAAATAGAATNTTGGGTAAATTTAAAAAAAAAAAATGGAATTTCCTATTATTATTATTGTTTTAATACGCAGTTGTACTTGTAGTAATTATAACTGCTTGGGTTCAAATCATATCTAATATTTAAATAGAATAATGAAACGATTTAATGCGTATATGTATTTGTAGTTGTTTAAACGGACTGGGTTCAAACCCCCAAACACAAGGAAGAATAAATAATTGTATTTAATTTGTTATTAAATGATTTATTGAAATGAAAGAATACAAAAACATTCTTATTATACAAATATAAGTTAAAAATATATAAATAGATTTAGGATTCAGGTAAAATATAAAAAAAATTGCACAAAGGGCAAACGGAAATACAGGGAAAATCGGAAGAAATTTTGAAAGACCTTCCGTCCACAAAATAATAATGCACATAGACTGCGCAATTGAGTGCATAGGCGTATAGTACCTGAGTCGTAGAACTTGGTTAAAACAATCACGATATCACAGACAGGTTTATACCTGTCTTCGAAGCCGGCAACAAATTCTGTCCACGATTTTGCGTGGTCTCCGGCAATTCTGTCCGTCTCGAACGCGGGTCGCCAGCTCTTGATACCTGTAGCTAGATTTCTTAGATCACATAGTTGTTGATTCTAATATTTTTATCGTGAATTTGGAATATTTAACAGTTATAATCCATTAGGTATAAGACGGAATAAGAATAAGTGATATGTGAATGCTACCATGCTACTTGATTTGAGACGCTATAATAAGTTGATGATAATACTAAAGCGTGGTGGTATCAGAGATATATTTTATTTGTGGCACGTGTAAAATATCATTTTACAAAAGACATACATAGGAAACCCATTTAGACGATTGAAACCGGTTCCAAAAACCAAAATGAAAACTAAGATTGCATGTATTGGCCAGATCTTATTCTGTACGCGCAGTCATTAATATTAAATTACGTTAGCTTGTGGAAATTTTTGCTGTAAAAGAAAAAGATTACCATGGCACGTGGATAAACTAGTATGCTTGCATTAACTAGTAACCATGGTTGATTTATTTTACTGTGATTGCAAGTAACCACACTATGACTTATAATACACGCACACATATGCATGCATATCCAAGTAGAAACATGTTCATGAAAAGTTAGTTTTGGTTGGTTTGGACTTGCAGCGTAGTTGATGGAGCACGGAAGAAAATTGCATTTGTGTTTTTACCTTAGTTACCCAGTGTAGTTGTAATACTGTCGATGGGGATAAAAAAAATCGGTTGCGGTGGCCGAAATCCTACGGAATCAACCGAATTTATTGTTGGTATTAACTCCTAGGTAATGTTTCCTATTTTTAAGTTCATGCATCCAATATTTCCCGGCTATAGCGTCGGCCACGCCTTTACTGAATGCCGATTGGTGGAACGTTTGAAATTACGTTTACCATTTGCCGTGGTACGTCACGCGTTCGATGTTGGGGGAACGCGGGAACTTTGGTCGTGTGTCGCGTTGAGTTGCGAGAAGCTCGCAGTGTAGCACTCAAATCCAAACTGAAAGTTGGACCGCGCGGTTGTGTTTAACTGCACGGTGCATTCACGCTACATACGCACAATATTCTCGCCCAAGTAACATTTAGCATCGTGCTTTGATTCAGCGTGGTAGTGTGCTTTGCTTTATTTGTTCGATAGTTTATTAGGAAATATATATCTATCTATTCGCAGTGTAATCATCGCGATTTAGTGCTTTTATTATTTTGATAATCGTCATTTTTGTGAGCCACCATGGCTATTCCATTCGCATTTCCCAGTGATGAGGAAACCGATGCAAATTATCAGCGCTTAGATCAATTGTTATCCGATCTATTTGATGTTCTTCAACAAATTTTGATCACCCAACGTCGCATCCGAGATGCTCATCCCTCACAAATCGCTCACAGAGGTAAGTTGTTGTTACAAAAAATTTCTATTACAAAAAAAAATATATTTTCCCCTTAAAGTGATTATTTTGAAAAAATAAATAAATAATTAAATGTAAATGTTCAGCATGCTTAGTTTTTGAAAAGTTGTGCTAGCTGTATTTTTATTAAGCCACGTGCGTATAGTGACAGCAAGTGTTGTGTGACAACAGTGAATTTAAAAAACAAAGTGTTGTAAATATTTGTGACATGGATAGTGAACAAACTTGTGCTTGATTTTTGTTCTGCGCGCGTGAAGTGTATGAACCTGTTGCTTCCAGTGCGTGAACATAAAATCAAAATTGTTAGATGCGCGAAACTTTCTGTGTCGAATATCTTGTTTACATTGTTAAATTGAAGGAATAAAATTATGCATGTTTTTTTTTTTATATTTTATTTAACAGACTCAGTTATTTTGTCGCGTCTTGGGTTCATGGTCGTTCGACGAACATTTCGTCAAGAGTTAATTTGCGCATACAAACCACGGATATATTTTTATAATTTGCCTGTGGTTGGAAAGCGCTTATTTTTATTTATTTATTTATTCATTTATTATCGTGCAACTACTTTGCATTTCTAAAAGTACAAAAGCGAAATAATTACTTTAAAACTAGTTACAACGGATGCTGTTACAGAACAGGTCTCAACGTGTTGCCCGGTTTTGCCGTGTTTATCGGAGACCACAGATAGTTGTGGTCATTTGGTAAACCGCTCTACTGTCGTCTTCTCTTTTTTTTTATCCTATTTCATATGATTGATATTTATTTAATCTGTTATAAATTTATCATAAAGTGAATTTTGAACGTATATTAAGGTAAACAAGTGTTTACAAGTGCCTTGTGTGATAATTCTGTGACCTTGATTAAGCTCAACTCTCAACGTAAATCGTTTAATGTGCAATCTAAATGTTGTATTAACCACATATTATCGGAACAGCTGTACGATTTATGCGGGTTTGTCTTGGACTTTAGTCATCTTTTTTTTTGCTCTTCGCGTGCTGAACACATAGCAATAAAAAACTTGATGAATAAAATGTAAGGAAGAAATATAAATTATAGGAAATCGTTTTGTTTGTATAATTTTAGTTCGCAACGGGCAATCATCATCCCGCCGAAACGGTGAGGGATCAGATCCTCCACCATCATTCCCACCCCCTGATCCACCCAGATTTTATTCCGGTCCAGAAACTCGCGTCCCAGCCGATTTTCTCGCTAACTTGCAACCTACTGCTCCATCCACAACAGTTGACGCAGTTGCGCTACCATCGAACGCAGATATATTACGATATGAAACAACGATTGATCAGGGTAGAAGTCCTACTCGACGTCGACGTCGCCGTCGCCGGACTTCATCCGAGTCGTCATGCTGTGAGGAAGCCAAGAACAATGGTGTTCTAGATGTTGTGACGACGACGACGACGACAACAACAACAACGCAGTCTACTACACAAGACTGGAGCCAGGTTGGTGCCAATCTCCACAAGAGTGCCGATGATTTCTACGCCTCGGTGGGCAAGGTGAGTCTCGTTATTCCACGAACCTTTGCCCACCCGTCGCATAAATTTTAACTTATTTTTTATCGCGACTAACGTCTATAACCAAATAAAAAATTGCCTGGAAATTTATACCATAGTCTGGGCAACTTTTCAATTTCAATTTTATTAACTTATAACTCCGTAACAGCGGAGCTACACTCCTGCATCGTCGGCAACCGGTGGATCGATCGCGCTTTATGTCTTGCCTGTTACGTGGGACTATTTCTCCACATATTTTTTGTTTTATTTTTATATAGGCCAGGGATTTTTATATCAAAAAACAATTCCTAGAAATCATCACACTTCATTTAATTTCTGCAATTAATTGTTTTTGAACAAATTATGCTGGTTATATTTATTATTCCGTATAAAAAATATTTCATTGTCGAGTCATTGAAATAGATAAGCATTTATTCAAGAACATTATGACCTTCTAATACTGCTATTTTAAACATAATTAAAAATAAAATACTAAGTAACATAATTGCGTATATATATATATTTGAAATGTGCATTACTTATAATATTCTCTTTTGTTCTTTGTCATTTGAACTTGTAGATTTATCTACATAGTCTCGACGTAGTTTACATTATTACATCTACATTACAATTGCACATATTAACAGGTAGCGTGACTAACTCCACAATACTCGGTACACCTTTATATTCGATCGTAAAAATTATTTTGACGCTATTTACTACAACGGGCGAAATTCAGGCACATTATTTTATTTATCTAAATGCTTAAACATTTTTTATATTGTTGGTAAAAATGTGTGTGTGTGTTTAACGTTCGGTTTTGTTTTTATATGATTGCAGGAAGAGCCAGAAACAAGCGAAGATAGCAAAAGACCCTGCGGGGTTGACGCAAACCCAGCCGATGCTAGTTTACTGTCAATGCTTGTCCCACCACCATTTGGAAGCTCGATTTGGACAGCGGTCATTTTCGTAGTCGGCTGGCGATTGCTAACACGCGTACGGTAACTCACCTTAATGAAGACATTGGTCTCATTTTGCCCAAAGTTAACAATGATTTCTAAACGTGTTAATTTCCCATCACGGAGAAATCAGTGATTCGTAAATAATTTTTCTCATATACGCAAATTTCATTCATGTACATTATAAATATAATTTTCATATTAATATTATAGATATATTATATATATGTATACACAACTAATATTGGTACATTTTAGGAATGACGATATTTTACTTGTTACCCGATATTTTTATTCGAAATTTTAGTGATAAATTTGATATTTTTATGTAGATAATTAATTAAGTAATAACGTCCAATGCTTTTTGCATGATGTTTCGAAATCGGATCCGTTCCGCTACCGATTTTATAAATATAATGCAAGGTATTAAATGGACAACTCACTGATTTAAATACGTGATACAAAAGACTAAACTCTATTCTCGGTATTAAACGTTCAAAAATTGCGATATTCACTTGAACTTAAATGCGATCGATATTGTCATTTTTAAAATAAATATGAATATTTTTATAAACGAAATTTCTTGTGTTATTTTATTGTAAATATGTGTTTTTTTAGTGAAAATTGCATTTAAGAAATGACTGAGAATTGCAATTTATTTATATTTGAGAATAGAGTATCCGGGGATACGGTGTCTCGTCGTCATTTCTAGATAATTGTTTTATTCTTGTACTCTTGGTGTGTTTTTTAGTTCTCTTTTTAAATAGCCTATATGTTTAGTAAAGTAAAATGAGTGTTTAGTAGGGTTTAGGTGACCACCTGAGTACTTGTAAATTAAGGTTAGGTTAGATTAGGTGCGGTTTAATAACGCACTTTGTTAAGGAAGCGGATAAACTGACGACAAAGTCGTTTTGTGATTCCGTTGTTAAGAGTATTTTGCCCAAAGAGAGATGACCTAATATGAAGTAAACTTTGATCTCAATAAATCGACGAAGTTGTGGCCCGCAGGCACTCGCTGTACTGTCTCAGGAATTTTTACGATTAATACTTCGTTCAAAAATCTCCCTTGTACAGAATCATAATATATTATATATATAAAAAAGTAAAAACGCAAAAATGTTGTAATTTTCGTTTAATTATTTTGTTTAAATGTATAAATTAATTCCATGCTGTACATAATTGTTTTGTTTGTGTTTATTATTTTTTTTTTTAATTATTTTATTACGACAAACTCAGTTGTTCTGCTAAAGTCGGTCATTTTACTGGGTTTGTCTTCCCGCGTATTTTTTTATTAAAATACGTGCGAAAAATCAAGTTTTCAAATGATCTCTGACAGTTAGATTAGATGAAACAACGGTGCAAGCAACAGCAAGCTCCGGGCCTTACCTTTCTTTAATTGTATTCCCCACGCCTTAAATGTATCCCTTTTCAATGTTATACTATTTATCACATTTTAGTTTCATATTTATCATTTTTCAAAATATACAAATGATCTCAATTTTATTTTGGACTGCCGTTTTGCCATATTTTATTTTATTTCAATTGCTACAAAAACAGTATTTTTATGCCTTGGTTCTTGTTATGATCTCAAAGATACTTGTACTAACTAGTTGTTTCTAAAATGTGAAAAATAGTTGAAATAATGCTTGAAATTCTGTAGTTCTATATATGTATATATATTAAAGCCTCGAACTATTGGCAATTTTGCGAGTTCATATTATATAATGCTTGTGTCATGTTTTCATTTTTTTTTATGTATATCCTTGCGTTTTGTCATATTCAAATATTTCTTCTTACAGAAAACAGTAATTAATACATATATAAGTATATAATACACGTAAATACATACATACATAAATATTATATAATACGAATAATAAAAATATATATTATATATATGCTGATAATGATATTTTTAAAAAAATATAAAGCAATCTATGTAGAATATATTATAAATAATATGTAGGTAAAATTACTATATATAAATATTATTATTATTACATTAGTTTTTAAGAGATAAGCGGTTCTGCGCATCAAAGCATAACACTGTGATTTTGCCCTTAAAGGCATGTAATCCTGTTTTTCCATTGATCTCCGATTACATTTATAGTATTGAATGTTTTCGTTTATAATATTATAATTAAATATTATTACTAATAAATGTAATAATTACATCCCTAGTCAGGATAGTCGGTTTTGTTTTAGTGTTGACTAGAGGTATATTAGTTTTAAATGTTTTTTTTTCGGTTATTATTATTTTTTTTATATTATTATTATTTTTCTTCAGATCATTTATTATTGTAGTACAGTAGCGTGTTGTTTGTTTATTCAATTTTTTTTTCTCTTAAAAAAACAGTTGAAAAATTTGAAATTAAAACAAAGATTACTGCGATGATGAACCATGCCAATATCTAGTTTTGATGTTTTAGTCGTCGTCGTCGTCGTCGTCGTCGTTGTCGTCGACAAACTAGATCTTATTATTTATAGCTTAATAAGTGTACGCCAACTAGCAACCGCTTTTTTCAATTTGTTTTTATATATCTGTACATTTATATTATATATTAATGTCATCAAACGTATTATAACGCCATGTTTAGTGAATATTTTATAAACATCTTGATGTGTTCCGTTTAAATTGGAATATTTAAATGTGTAGTGGTTTTTTAATACGTTTGATATAACTTTACCTGATGCTGGACCAAGAGGGGCAATATACTTGTACGCTTCAATTTTTGCGAGAAACATCAGCTTATTTTATTATATGTATTTTATTGGAGCGATCAAGTTATGGCACCTGATTCGTGATAATTATGCCCAGAGCTGACCAAGAATTAAACCAATAGGTATGATTTATTTTAGAATCGCTTGATTATAACATAATTTCAGATATATTATATAAATATAAAATTATATATTATAAATATAAATATATATATGTCAACATAAATAAGTTTTATACATGTTTGCTAATTAACATATGTTATATTTTTGTGATGTATGGGAGAGATTGTATTTTGGTGCAAAGCAAAATGATTGCATTGTATTGTTCGCCCTACTCACCATCAAAGCTACCAACAGTCTTTCAAATATTGTACAGTTTTTCACTTTTATATAGTTATTGATTTTTGAAATAAATGTACACATACCGAATATTTATGTTTTTCCTGTTTTGTCTTTACTTATCTCTGGCTGATTTTTTTTTAATCATTTTGTGATTGTAATACTACACGTGTTGTCTTGGTAAGTAATATTATATATTTATGTATATCTTATCAATTACTTGGAATTTATTTAATTCCGTAAATACTTCTTATAGTAGCCATGTTTGTTTATTTATTTTCTTTTATGTCCTTGGATAATTTTTTGTTTCTTATCATTTTGTGTTGTCTTAGTAAGTTATATAAGTATTTTCTTATTTTTGGTGCTATACTTCAAAATTATTTGACAGTTTTTTTGTTTTTGACTAGAATTATGTTTGCATATTTAATACATTTGAATGTGTTACCAATTATTCATTATCTATCTTTAGTTTTGATGTGTAAATTAAACGAGTATTACAGTTTTTTGGCCTTTAATTCGAAATTTGGTGATACAACAGTTCAAAATATCAATTCAGAATCGATTTCTGTTGCCTAGCATTCTGTCTAGGTATTTAATAAATTTGAATATGTAACATCATTACTTATCTTTAGTATCATTAGTTTTTGTTTTTTAATTAAACAAGTATCGCAGATTTTTGGCCATTAATTCGAAATTTGGTGCTACAACAATTCAAAATATTAAATCAGAACTAATTTCTGTTGACTAGCATTCTGTCTGCGTATTTAATAAATTTGAATGTGTAACACATTATTTTTATCTTTAGGATCATTAGTTTTTGTATTTAAATTAAACAAGTATCGCAGATTTTTGGCATTTAATTCATTCAAAATTTGGTGCAAGAGTTCAAAATATTAATTCAGAATCGATTTCTGTTGACTAGCATTCTGTCTAGGTATTTAATAAATTTGAATATGTAATACATCATTACTTATCTTTAGCATCATTAGTGTTTGTTTTTAACTTAAACAAGTATCGTAGATTTTTGGCCTTTAATTCGAAATTTTGTGCTACAACAATTCAAAATATTAAATCAGAACTAATTTCTGTTGACTAGCATTCTGTCTGCATATTTAATTAATTTGAATGTGTAACACAGTGTTAAATTTGTTCTATATAGTTTTGTTTTTTAAATAAAATTAAATTCGAAATTTGTTTTAAAACCGATTTCTGTTGACTAGTATTATGTCAATCTGATTTTTTTTTTACTCTTAATTTCATAATTATCTAAATAGGTATAATGCATATATATTGTAATGTCATAATTAATAAGTGTAAAGTTTTGAGTTCCTTTGTGTAAAATATATGCACCATTTCTAACATTTCACCTTGGTAGAAAAATAACCGTTAATATATCCAGAAAAAATGAAAGCAAAGTATTTTATCCTTGAATAAAATGTTATTAACACTGATGTAGGTGTTTTTTAAAGGTAACAGAATATATAAATATATATCATCAATTTTAATTGCATATACTGTGATATCTTAAAAAAATGAATGCACATAAAATAGTACTTGCAGATAAGGTGTATAATGAGAGCATTGCACCTTCAAGCCGGTTTGCAATATTCCATTTTATTAGATATTTTTAGTTGTTTTATATCGTTGAAACATCTAGACTGTTTGGCGACGTACTATCCTGTAAAAATAACTTTACAATTATAATTAACATATCACAATTGGTAATTATTCAATAGAATCGATTAAATTTTTACTACACCTCAAAGGTTCAAATGTCATAACCTCACTTTATTATTTATTTGATTAATACAAGTGTTGAATTTGATAGGCTACACATTTATGTATGTTCTATGCACATGTGTAATATAATATATTAGTTAATAACCTATTTGTTGATGTTTGATCTCGCATAAATATGTAACAATAACCGTAGGCGGTGTTACTTTGATTCACGTACTCTATAGCAATTTATACATTGTTCACATTAAATTATATCTAATTATAAACAGAATGTAATTATTAATTGATTATTTAGATATATTTAATCACTTATATCACAGATATTGCACGTATATATGTCACATATGTTCGTTGCATGCGTTTGAATAACTGCGCATGTGCATTAATATTATTAAAAACTGTCATTATTTTATTTATGTTTCATTAAACATAATAAAATTTAACAATAAAATATTTTATGATTAATTTATTCTGTAGTAACATGGTGCATTAGTAATAACAATAATAATATTTAAATTGCTGTCTAATAAAACTTATCATCCCTGTATATCATATGAAATTGGACACGTTAAAAAAATAAAATATACAATAAAAACAAGATAATCAGTAACTATGACAGATTAACTTAACGACAAACTATATTAAAAACTATTACGGAGCG
The DNA here is from genome assembly GCA_002278615.1 of Pogonus chalceus. Taxonomy (NCBI): domain Eukaryota; kingdom Metazoa; phylum Arthropoda; class Insecta; order Coleoptera; family Carabidae; genus Pogonus; species Pogonus chalceus. The sequence continues at coordinate 192,910 of NEEE01001435.1, forward strand.
CCTAGCGCTCGTAAATATAATGAATTGTAGTTACCGCCAAAAAGAATATTATATTATTTCCTGGCATTTTACGCTTAAATTAAAATTATATTATTTCTACATCATTTCCGTGATGATTACCGGAAATTAGGGGTATTTTTGTGTTTACTTTTAGATTTTCATAGTTTATTTTTTTTTCTATTCTTTTAATTTGATAAATAATTAATGATTTTAACAATGTTTAAGTTGCTT
>NEEE01001424.1:5499-18221 GCA_002278615.1 Pogonus chalceus
TTTTTTTGTTTGTTTTACCAAGGAAATACTTCTCATTACTTGGTGTACGCAGACTTTTTCTTGCTAGTGTATGTTGAGAATTATCAATTTGCCCAACTTATAGTGTGAAATAGCTTTTTGTTATTTTTGAATCAACGTTAAATTTTTATTCTTATTTAAACATTTAAAATAATAATAAAAAAAATTGCGCAAAGTTAAAATATTTAAACTACAATTCTGACTTTTAGTGCGAGCAACTGTAATTCTTTTGTTGGAACGAGTAATAATAAAAAAAACATCTTCAAACATGTTTCATACAGTTAACAACATAAACTAAATTAAATTATTAAGTAACCCCAAAATATGAAACAGAAAATCCACTTCAATTGTTAAATGCGCATGCGTAAATATATCTTATAAAAAACAAACGAAATTCGTAATAATTTTAAAATAATTATGACTTAATCTTTAATAATAAAGGATATTGTAAAAATTATTTATACTTAACGCTTGATTTAGAAACAAATGTTTTTTTGTGAATTCATCTAATTAATATGTTGTTAAACAGGTTTTCGTAACGGAAATAGATCTTCTTTCTGTTCTACATTAATGTACTTTTAAATCTAGCTACTCTTTAATTATTAATGAGGTGTATTTAATGTTTCCGGTTTAGATTAAATATTTAATTTATTATTTATATGTGTAAATAATACTTTGTTATGATCATTAATCATAATATGCTAATTTTGGTTTATCTTAATTTTGTTTTTATCTTATTGATATTTTATTAAAATTTAAATTGGTAAATGGGCTTGAAATAATTTTTTTTATGTAATTAAGTAGCTTAGAAACCTGTATAAATTGAGATTAAAATTAAAATTTATTTACGGAATTCATATCGTTCTTGTATAATTTTTAATCATAAAATGGTTACATTCTGCACAACTGTGCTGTATTATTAAACACTAGTGTTTAATAAGGTAATATGAAGTTTATACTTTTTAACCTCAAAGTGGCAACATCAAGTAGCTATTTTTAATTATTAAAATACATATCTGTCAAACTATATTTGGTTATGTTTGCTTAAATTCAACAAAATTTATATTATTAGATATACTTATTTTCATCTTTTGAAAAAAAGCTATTAACATTTAAAACTTTTATTTATTGATATCATCTAAAAGTTTTTACTCTTTCTTATTTAAATCTTAAAGTGATAGTTTTGAATTAATGAATTAATTAAAAAAGAAAACAAAAGGAAATAAAATTAGACTGTTTTAATATTTTTTCAAATGATATAATTATAATATTACTTTCTCTGTACGATTCTATTTTTAAGATATACTAAATGGCTATGAATTCGATAATTGAAAATTATTTTAGGTTACAAAATTTTAATTTCTTAAAATGTATTTATCTATATACATTTTTCTAAACTTTACATGTTATAATTTTGGTTTGTTAATATATTTTTTTTATTAAAAATAAATTAATTGTTTGCATTATTTTATATAAATTGAAATAAAGGTTACACGATATTTATAAGAAGTTTAGTATGATTAATAGTAAAAGACTGGAGCTTTATTTAAGAAATTTAAGTTTGTAAATAATTAGAATTTCTCATCATATTAGTAGTTGAATTCAATTGCATCTATCGATAATTTTAAATATAAACAATGTTGTTATAACCGATATCGTTGTATCCGATACTAATTCAGTACAGTTTTATTTTGAAGACATAAAAAAATAATACAAAAACATGTTTAATAAAAATAATGAAAACTAGAGTTGAATAACTTATAATGAAATAAATTTTTAATGTGTTAATATTTTAGTGAGGTTAAATTAAAATTATTATTTTAAAATTAGTCCTCTGTATTATGGGTTGGTTTTTACTTTACTTTTTTTATATATGTATGTTTAATAAAATGAAGTACACATATTCTAATTAGTTTTTTTAATCTTAAGTATGCGTTCATATATTTTATTACAAGTTTTTAAATAGATTAAATGCGGGTAGAGATAAAAGAAGGGATTAATTATGCAGTGTATGTAGGTTTTGTTTACATTGGTTACTTCTTTACAAAACATTCGTGTATATAGTAACAACGGATTTTTCGGAACATATAAAACGTTCCAAATCGCGGATTAGTACCATGTAAACGTACAATGATTTTTGATTACATTGGTAACTAATTTATAAAGCGTTCGAATATATGACAACAACAAATTTTTCGTATCATATAAACGTACATTGATTGCGCAATGCCTTTACTTCGTAGAATTGACTATACTCATTACATCTATCGAATAATTACAGAGTTGATGTAAAAATTATTGTTCTTAAAATACTTCGATCATTAGAACAATGTTAAGATAAGAAGTTGAAATTTTAATATATTATNATGTTTGTATAATAAAATGTATTACACATATTCTAATTAGTTTTTTTAATTATAAGTATGTGTCCATATATTTTATAACAAGTTTTTAAATAGATTAGATGCGCGTAGAGATAAAAGAAGGGATTAATAAAAATACAATCGAATTTTTTCTTAACTTATTTAGTATTGAATAAAAAATTTCATTTCAATCAAAAGCAGTCTCCATAGTTTTACGAAATAGAAATAAACAAAATTATAAGTATAGTCTACGCCACAAAGCAAGAGCATTGTGCAATAATAGGCAAATGTTTTTATTGGACATACGTTACTTTTTTGTATCTAACACTTATATTTGTCCCCACGAATCAATAAAATTACATAATAATAATAAGCAAATATTTTAGTTCGACATACGTTATTATCTTTTTCATCTTTTTAACACTTGCTGACATAGTTTTTAATAATGTAAAGTACGTCGCAACTTTATTCGAAAAATTATGCAGTGTATGCAGGTTTTGTTTACATTGGTTACTTCTTTACAAAACATTCGTATATAAAGTAACAACGGATTTTTCGGGACACATAAAACGTTCCAAATCGCTGATTAGTACCATGTAAACGTACAATGATTACACAATTACATTTCTTCATGACAACGACTATACTTGATAAATTTATAAATAATATGAAGTATACCGCAACTTTATTCTAAAATAATTTTTGATTACATTGGTAACTTATTTATAAAGTGTTCGAATATATGGCAAAACAAACTTTTTGTATCATGTAAACGTACATTGATTGCGCAATGCCTTAACTTCGTAGAATTGACTATATTCATTACATATATCGAATAATTACAGAGTTGATGTAAAAACTAATGTTCTTAAGGTACTTCGATCATTAGTACAATGTTAAGATAAGAAGTCGAAATTTTAATATCTTATTAATAAATAGTATATATGACGTGCAGTTTTTTGTAATTAATTTTTGTAAATTGCATATTTCACATTTAGTTAACAGCGAATCTTGTATGAGATGCATATTTTTAAACACAACCAATAAAGATAAAAATATAAATAACTTAAATTTGTATTTATCCACTTTTATTGATTATATAAAAATTACAAACAAAGTATTCTGATGCTCGGTTTTAAAAATACTTAAATATAAATAACTGAAAATTCATTCAAATATTTGTTAGCCGTACTTTAGAATAAATAACATTACCGATTATTATTGTTATTTAAATAATTAAATAAATTTTATTATAAGTAACATCAAAATTTAAGTTATTCATTTAATTTATTATGTAAACTGATTAAATAACCTTATTGTTTTTTTTTTATTTTTAGGTGATATTTCATCCAGTGTTCAGTGTAATGGTAAGCTCCAGCGAAGACGCAACATTAAAAGTATGGGATTTCGAAACAGGCGAATACGAACGTACATTGAAGGGTCATACGGACTCGGTGCAAGATATTGCATTTGATCATACAGGAAAATTATTAGTATCATGCAGTGCCGATATGTCCATCAAATTATGGGACTTCCAACAAACTTACGAATGTATTAAAACAATGCATGGTCACGATCATAATGTTAGCAGTGTATCTTTTATGCCTGGAGGTGATTTTGTTATTTCCGCTTCCAGAGATAAGACTATTAAAATGTGGGAAGTGGCTACTGGGTAAGTTATATTCTTATTATTTTATTTCATTTATTTTAAATATAGTTATTATGGCTGGTTTGTGGTGGATTTAATTTACCCATTTAGATTTATAAATATAGATTGTACATATTTGCCTGTATTGGTTTATGATAAATATAAAAAAAATATGATTTAGAATTTTAATTTGAATTTTGAAGGGAGAATGTCAGTTTAAGTGATATATAAATAAAATTATGATTTAGAATTTTAATTTGAATTTTGAAGGGAGAATGTCAGTTTAAGTGATATATATAAATATTTTAAATGGATTGCGAAAAAATGAATATGATATTAATATTATCTGTTGGAAAATACAAATTTATTTACAATAAATGTAAAAGAAAAAATTAATTAAGGTTCAATATATGAAATTTGATGATAAACATCAAAGTTCAAATCGATCCAAAATTTTAAAATTCGTTACACGGCCCTGAATTTTGTGTAAATTTGTTGATAATAGTCCTAGGTATGTTATATAAAAAAATTGTCATCATCATTCTCGTTTCTTGTCAAATCTATTGATAAATTTTAAATTGTTTGAAAGATTGTATTCTTTGAGTTTTATCCAATATATAACTTTCACGATGACAGTGTATCAAAATAACGTGACCTAATATAAATAGTTAATTGGACACATTTCATCCCTTTAAATAAACTATAAACCTACAAGGTAAATCGTATATTTTAAATCTAAATTTGTAAATTATATCCACCATAAACCAACCATTAGCTTAAATACTCATCAATGTATAAATTTATTAGAAAATTATAAAGTTTTAAAATTTAACTTTTTTTATCCACTTAATAAATCGTAGGAAATTCAACAATGAGGTTATTTTATAGTCGTCGCCACGAATCAATGTAATTACATAATAATAAGCAGATATTTTACTCCGTCATATGTTATTATCTTTTTCTTTTTTCTTCTTCGTAATACTTAGTTGATACACTTCTAAATAATGTGAAGTACGTCTCAACTTCATTCGAAAAATTATTTATGCAGTGTACGCTGTTTTTGCTTACATTGCTTACTTTTTTACAAAGCGTTCGTGTATTTAATAAAAACCGCTCTTTCGGAATACATAAAAAGTTTAAGATCGCGTGGCGGTGTCATGTAAACGTACAATGATTATGCAATTGGATTGTTTCGTGGCGAAGACTACGGTCCCTATTAATTAATTAAATTAATATTTTGAGAATGTTAAAAAATATTTTTAATAGGGCTAAAAGTTATGAAGTTTCAACAATTTTTTTTCCAAGTTTATATAAAATTTAAATTTATTCTTTTTAGTATTATGAGAGACTTAATAGAATGGGTACTTTAATTTAGTTTGGGACGAAAGTAATGAATTTTTTAATTTAAACTTTCACAAAAATATAAAATTGAAATGGTAGATCGTTAATGTTTTTTAAAGATTAAAAAGATATATAGTTTATCTCCCTAGAAGAGCGTGGGGCTCAAACAATGGGGGGTAAATATATTACGCTTCTACTGAATTAAAAATACTTTTAAAATGTTTAAAAAAATAATAATAGTGAAAGAAATATATTTTTAAATTTCAACTTTAACAAAAATCGTTTATAAATTCACCTTCTTTTGTAAATCATGAAAATTCAAAAAATAAAGATGTTTTAAGTTTTAAAAAACAAGAAAATTTTTAAAACTAATCGTTATAGAAGTAAATTAATACATTAAAAATATATGTTTATGTAGATTGAATACTATTTATAATATTCCTAACAGCATTTATCGAAAATAGCGTTGTAATTATATAATAAAAAATAGCTAACATAAAGCTTACAACGTTTACAATTGTTACTGAAACGTTTCATTATTTAAAAGATTTATTTAACTGAAATATGAAAGAAATCAAATATTTGAAATAGCGCTCTAGGTTATAATAATATAAAGATATTTGCTCTGTGTTTACCCAGCTGTTAGCTCGTTAGTTTTTTATATTGATTACTTGCCTTATACTTATAAACTTTAATAGAATCATCATTGTGGTTTTATTTGCGTTGAATAAATATTCAACACACAGTTTTCTAAATTGTTAACGTATTAAAAAAATCATATTTATTTTAGTTGTAAAATTGAATTCAGATTGCATTACTTTTATTATAACAATAAAATATCTAATTAATTTGAATTACTAGTGTTTTAACAGTTAAATAATTATATAACTTGATTTCAAAGTTCTGCTAATCCCAAGTCATCTTCTTGGATTTTAATATTTATAGAATTTACTTTTTTGAGGTGAATTTAATACTTGTGATTTTGTGGTTTCTTGCAGCTTGTTTGTTTAAATTTAAACTATAAAATGTGATTATTAATTATTTTTAAAAGGCCCGGTTTGACCTCTATATGTGGCCTTAAATAGGACTATGCCCGCCGTGTTTTTTTCGGATGGTCGGAAACTTTTCTCCGGTTCTGTGATCTGAAACCAAAGATTAAGTAGCAGTCCTTAATCTATATTAAATTATCTGGAGTGTAGGACATGGCCAATGAAAACTCTTAATAAAACACGTTTGAAGTTTTGACATAAGTATTAAACTTATTTGGAGATTCTTACCTTTAGTCAGCAATAACAGCTTTTTACAATAGGCTCTCCTTTTCGCTTTGGGGATGAAACTAGATACTATAAAGTATCAAAAAATGTAAAAAATCGATTTTTTTTTTTTTCGAAATTCTAAATAGTAATCCCCCTTAAAGCATTCATTTAGATAATGGATATAATTACTAGAAATACATACCGTAACTAAATCATTAAGATAAAGTATACATACATATAATCGACACCACGAAACAATGTAATTGCATAATCATTGTACGTGTACATGGTATCGCCCCATGATCTGATACATTTTATGTATTCTGAAAAAGCCGTTGTTGCTATATATACGAAAAATTTGTTTTTGACATATATTCGAACGCTTTGTAAACTAGTTTACCAATGTAATCAAAAATTATTTTTGAATAAAGTTGTGATATACTTTAGATTATTTATAAATTTATCAACTATACTCGTCGCCACGAGGCAATGTTATTGTGTAATTATTGTATGTTTACAAGGTACTACTCCGCGATCTGAAACGTTTTATGTTCCGAAAAAGCCGTTCTTGTTATTTACACGAACGAGTTGTAAAAGATAACAATATCGAAATCATTTATTATGTAATTACATTGATTCCTGGCGACGACTATGAAATAACCTCATTGTTAAACCTCTTTGATAAATGATGTACTTAATATTGCAAGTAAAATGTATCATTTATTGGTGTGAATAAAATTTTGACATAATAAAAATGTTTTTTCTTTTATTTGCAGCTACTGCGTAAAAACTTTTACTGGTCACCGTGAATGGGTCCGAATGGTAAGAGCATCACCCGATGGCTCATTAATCGCTTCTTGTTCTAACGACCAAACAATCCGCATATGGGTAACATCAACTAAAGAATGTAAAACAGAACTACGTGATCATGATCACGTGGTAGAATGTATTGCATGGGCTCCGGATTCAGCCTATGCGCATATTAACGAAGCTGCCGGAGCTGATAATAAGAAGGGTGCACATCCTGGACCATTTTTGGCCAGTGGTAGCAGGGATAAAACTCTTAGAGTATGTTTCAATTTTTTAAATATTGTACAAGCTGTCCTAAAAGGGTCGGGGTATTTCCGAAGTTTGGAAATCTCTTGAACATTTCAATCGTCGAAGATGGTTTGTTGGTTTTAATTCTTGCACAAGCTGAATTTTGTATTGTTTAAGATGCAAATCCTTCTTTATAATTCTTTGTAGAGACGATTTTCGAATGTTTAATTCTTGACTCTTTTGGGACAACCTATATTATTCTTTTAATAGTTAAGTTAAATGATGATTTATTATTATTATTATTGTTGTTGTTGTTGTAGGTATGGGATGTTAGCACAGGGATATGTTTGTTTGTATTAACTGGTCACGATAATTGGGTGCGTGGGGTTGTTTTTCACCCAGGAGGCAAGTTTATTCTTTCAGCTAGTGATGATAAAACACTACGGGTCTGGGATACACGCAATAAACGTTGCATGAAGACACTCGATGCTCATAAACATTTTTGTACGTCAGTTGGTAAGTAAATAATCATTCTTTTCATTTTTTTTTTTTTATTAAATTATAAGATATTTTCAAATATTTTACATAAATTGAATGTTAATGCATCGGGACAGATAATGTAAAAATGAGTTACATACATATGTATTATTTTACATTTATACTATTACAGTAGAAATCGCTTATAACGACGAACCCCGGAAACAGTAAATACTGTCTAAATAACCAATTTTTTTTTAATGAAATACCTATATATAACTTTATTAGTTCATTTATTTGGTTAATATTATATAATACTTTCATTTTTAATGAAAAACAAATGGAATAAATACATGATCAAAACTAAAATCACATGTAAATTTATTATCTTAATCTGTAGATTTTAGTTTAATATAATCTTTACATCTTCTGAAAAAACTATTGCAAATTTTGTAATTTCTGTTTATTAATATTATCTATATATAGTTTTTCGTTTTTAAATTTTGAAGTAATAGTTTTGAATTAATTCATCTTAAAGGAAATAAAATTAGACTTATAGTACTTACTCAAATGATATAAGTAATTATAAAATAACTTTTTGGATGATATTCTGTTAAATAGATATGAATATGATCATAGAAATTTTTTACCGAAATTTGTTATATTAGTACTAAATAATTTAGAATGAAAAACTTAAATATCCTTATTAATTCATTTATTTAATTAATATTATGTCCTATTTTCTCTTTAAAGAAAAACAAGTTAAATAAATAAATAAAACAAAAAAAGATATCACATATATTTTAAATTGATGTACAAAAATTCAACTTATAAATATTTCTTTTTAAAATATATACTAAAGTCGGTTGTGTTTGAAACTTTTTTAAGCATTCTTTTTTAATTTTCTTCACTTTTCTTAAAATATGTTCATTATTAAGACAATAGTTTTATAAGAAATTTGGTATGATTAATCGTTAAAAACTGGGGTTTTATTTAAGAAATGTACGATTTTGAATAGTTAGGATTTCTTATCACATTTGTGCACAACAAGCAGCAATGAAAAGTTAAATTCAATTGCAATAATAAAAAAATGGTCGCTGTAACGATATCTCTCAATAAAATAATAATAAAAAATATGTAAACGACAGATTTGTCTTAATAATCTTTTCGTCGTTATAAACGATTTCAACTGCATTTATAAATATGTCAAATAAATGAAACATCTAGAATAAAATTTTTTTATTAAAACTTAAAATGTATAAATTTGTTTCTTAATGAAAAAGTAATTATAAAATGCTATAAATATCTTTCTTTATTTTGGATTATTTCAAAACTATTAATTATTAATATATATTGTATATTAATAAATAATTTTATAAATTCGATTATAAGTGGTGTTAAAGAGGGGATTCCACCCTGCGTTTTTCAGAATTTTTTTAAGTGTTAAATAACAATCGAATCATTTGGAGATTTTTAATATATTGTTGAACATATTTGAATTATTATTACAAAGTTTTTTTAAGTAAAAATATTAATATTTGGAATCGTAGTAGCTTTCGTCAGCTCCAAAAAAAAAGACACCCCCCATGGGTGCCAGTCATGATCAACCTTTAAACAAGATCGTTTAGATACCTTAAACTATATTAGATTGGCTATCGCGCAGCTTTAGATTTTTCAGAAATTCAAAAAATTGCAAAAATGGCGGCAGTTTTAAAAAATGCTATAAATTTGTTTAAAAAATCGATAAATTAAAATATCAAAAATCCTATGCTTCACGATAGAAAAAACAGTTTTACACATTGCCGATAAAGACTAAAGTGATTTGATTGAATGGTCCCCAAGAAAAAGTGGCACCCACCCATTTTGAAAAATGTACTCTCAAGAAACACGTGTTTAAAGTTTTCGGTAGTGTAGTTAACGTATTGTACGGCCTTCTTCTTGAGTAGATTTATGCCAAAACGAAAAAAATCGAAACCTTCAGGGTAGGGTCCCCCATTAATTTTAATGTTCACCAAATGACTTATTATAACTAATCGAATAACTTAATTTTTATTTTTATGAAACTATATTATTTATAACATAATTTGATTTATCAATATTTAAAGGCTTATATGAACCCTATAGCCTTATCACTTATTCCTGTCGTTTGATAGTAACTAAGTGATAGTAAATTGTGGCCAAACATGGTTACCATTAAAACTATTTTTGTAATACAGATTTATAGATTGCGAAATATTAAAAAAATATATTAATAATGTAATTAATCACCGAAATGATGACATTTAATGAAAATATATTTTCTCATTTTCAGATTTCCATAAATCAAGTCCTTATGTGATAACAGGCAGTGTTGATCAAACGGTTAAGGTCTGGGAATGCCGTTAGAACATCATTAATTATTTAAAAAAATCTAATACACTCACCAAGCATAAAGATTATTATGTTATTTCCTGCCCTGTCTGTAGTACTTTTTTTCCTGGAAAGATAAAATGATAATTATTTAAAAGAATTTAAACAGTCCAAAAACGTCGCGTACTCAGTGATTAGAGAAAAACAATCCTTAATCAGTACTTGAACCTTGTCCTTATACCTTTCCTTTATCCCTTAGATAAGTTCGAATTTTAATCAAGTTCTTTAGGTCTGTTCCAATATTATATTTTTAATTTATTTAGCAATGTTACAGTAACTTTATTTAGTTTATTCTATTATACATATAAAAAAAGAAAATTCAATTGTCAATGTTTATAATCGTACGATTTGAAGTTTTAGAACGTAACGCAATCATTTTATGCGTAAAATATGCCTATACATTCCGTAAACCACGAAAATTAATCGAATTATAAATTTTAATTTAATTCTTATCTACTTTACATATAAATCAATCAATAAATGTTTTATTTATTACAATATTTAAATGTTTTTTCAGTAATATATACATTCTTAAATATTTGGTTATATTTTTGTGGTTTGCTGATTATATGATTTACATCTTTTGATCTGGAATTTTAATGCTTTAATATTACTACAAATAAATTTTATTATACTATATTTTAGTATTTAATAATTTATACTAAAAATTGGAACATTTAAATTTTTACTAACATCAGCTTATAACCTAAATTTTTGACTATTACACTTGTAATTGTTACAAAGTTTCATTTAATTATTATAAGCATAAATGCAAATAATGTGAAATAGTAATTTTCGCATATTTTATGCAAAATTGGGAAGTGTTTGTTTGAAAAAAATATAATAATAATTAAAAAAATAGCAGCTATTGTTGTTTTTAGTTTTATAATATTTCACGGATGTATATATTTGCAAAAACTTATGTATTTATTTATTGTGTTTCTTAAGTATTTTATATAAGGATTAACAACATGTTTGCAATGATTGTCAAATTTAATTTGTAGATTAGAAGTATTTAAACTTTCATATACTCAACTATATTAGTAATTTATATATCGGTACAATATTCAGTTGCAGTTGATCAGAAATTTTAAATCGTACTAATTAAAAAAACGTGGGTGGTAATATTTAACATAAAGAAAACAAAATGTCCGTTAAATCGAGGATAAGTAAAGAAAAAATACTTCGATTTGTCCTTGTAGTTTATAACTTTGAGAATATGATAATTGCATAATATTTTTAGATAGCGTAGCTTGGTTTCGTCACTAAATAGTGACTTTTCTTAATGCTATTTTAGCTCAATGTAGTTTTGTATTAGTAATCTATACACAATCGCAATGCACTTCATTTTGACTCCTGTAATTTACTTAATATTTTTTTAAATATAGAACTTAGGGTAATTTCGTGATTTTTATTTTTTTTTTTCCGTATTGTTAGATAACATTTATATTTTGAAAAGTCGTTATAGGAGTCCGAAATATATAATACCGGTAAATAATAGAATAAAATTTATTATCGTGACAAATATCAAATAAAAGTCAGTGTCAAAATGTATGCTTTTTGCTTATAACAACTTCTTACACATATAAAATGAAATAAAAAAACAATTTATAGGAAAACATAATTATATATGAGTTAAAATTATACCTATTGTGAATACCATTCTGTAAATAATAATGTCTCTCTGAAAAATATGTTGTTCTATCAATTTCATGTATTGAAATTTGCAAATAAATGATTGAACAACAAAATTTATTAATTAAGGTGCAAATTTTTACATTTTGTTCTACAGGATTTATTTTTGTATAATAATTTCAATTTATTTTATTATTATTATTTTTGTAGTTGATTCATTTTTATTTTATTAATTTTTCTCTTTTTTTAGTCTGTTTAAGGAACATCAAATAATGTACATAAATTTTAAAATTATTGAGTTTACCGAAATATTTGTAAATTTTTCTTTTTGAAAAAATAATAGAAATATATATGTTAATATTATTAATTATTTTTATTATTTTAATGTTAGTTTATTTTATTTATAGTGTATTTTTCAACGAAAACCTTTTCAAATATAATACATTTTCGTAAAATATATATTTTATTCTGTTTTATTTTTAATTGGGTTATTTAAAATAAGTATAAATTATTATTTATTAATATTTTAAATTTTAG
>NEEE01001424.1:38458-50431 GCA_002278615.1 Pogonus chalceus
TTATAGTATGTTCGAAAATTGAACCAGGCGTACCGCGGTAAATTTCCACGGTTCACTGTGGTTAACTGAAAGATTACGGTCCACGCGGTTAGTAGTCGAACGCTGTGGTTTATATTTGTCAAAATATTTTAATTATCTGTCAAAATCATTATCAAAATCAATCAATGTTTTTATAATGGAAGGGTAATTCTTTTTTGATCAGTTTATATTAACTGACGATAGTAATATAAATAGCAAAAAAACTAATATTAATAAAATAAAAAGTACAAAACTAATACTAAACAAAAACTAAAATTACCAATAATAAAACATCAACACAAATTGGAAACTAAAACTTAAATAATGTCATTGCACTTTTTTAATTTTTAATTTTATCCTTAAAGAATCGATTAAAGAAAAAACATAAACAAAGACGTGCTTATTTAACAAGTTTGGTTAAGATACAAATTTACCGCGCTTATTTATCGCACGAACCGTGCTCAGAGCACGGTTCGCGTGCTTAGCAAAATTTACCCACCTTTCAGTTACCGCGTTCAGAAATTGAACTGGTAAACTGAAAAATCGTACCGGTACGGTCGTGGTTCAATTTTCGAACATACTATATATTATAGAACAATTTAGTATCACCACAGTAAACAAAAACCAGTAGCGACACTATTTTTTCTATCCTTCTCTCACTTACCAAATCAAATATCGTTTGAATGATCTCGAGTTGGTTGTTGGTTGTGATATCCTGATTTTTTTTAGTGTAGTTGGTTATTCTATACAGAAATTTTAGGCGGAGTTTAATTAGTTTCAATTTTACTGTGATATTTTATAGATGTCACTTTGTCATATTCACCAAAACACTGAATAAGATCTGCGCGGGCAACGCTGATACGAGTAGCTGTTACACTGTTTTAATATAAAGTTAAATATTTTACTATACACCGTCACCAACTACGACTCATGGTCATTGAAACTGAATTCTAAGTGTCGCAGGCCTGGTATGACTAATTATGGTTGCAAAGCAACCGAAATTTTTAATTAGTGTCGTAACAAAATAGTAAAGACAAATTAAACCTTGAATTTTATTTTATTTTTAAAATAAATCTTTTTCAAATTTTATATGAACAATGAAAACTTTATCAAATATGTTTGGATTTATCAAAAAACTAAGAATTATTTTGTATTTGTTTAAAGAAAATATGGTAAAACTATAAAAAAATTGAGGATTTTCTTGTGATTCTTTTTATTATTATTACAATAACTATTCACTATTTTCTGTAAGTGTTAAATTTACCTGAAACTTTATTACACATGTGATTTTTAATATAAAAAAAATAAATAAAGATGTCATAATTTTTTATATGTAAATAACTACTGATATATTTTTATACATAAATTTTGTAATTGTTTAAATGTATTAAAGTTTCATAGCATTATTTTTTGTATAAATAAATTAGCAACTAGTCCACGCCATGAAATACTGGCATTGCGTAATCATTATACGTCTCGATAAAAACGTCTTGCGATCAGAAATCTGAATCGTTTTAAAAAAACTTTGCTACTGTATACACAAATGTTTTATATTTTTATTAATTAAAAAATTTGATATTTCATTTATTATGCAAAGAAGTTTGTTGGGAAATGTATGACAGCTACATTAAACACGTGTCCTAACTTAATTCATACACTGCAATGATTGTAATATTTTTCTTACGTGAATTTTTCTTTGTTAACCAACTATAACCAAAAGTTTAAAAAATAATAAATTATATTAAATAAAACATATAGTCCAAAATACGAAGCAATGGCATTGCGCAATCATTGTACATTTACATTTTATCTTCTTGCAATTTTTAACGTCTTGTATGGTTGTCGCCTTGAAACAATGTAATTGCGTAATCATTGTATGTTTACATAGTACCGCCCCGCGATCTGAAATGTTTTATATGTTCCGGAAAAGCCGTTGTTTCTATAAACTATTAACTTTACATTATTAATAAATAGATCAACTAAACGTTAAGAAGATAGTTACGTATGTCGAACAAAAACATCTGCATATTATTGCGCAATGCTTTTGCTTCGTGACGTTTTAAAATACAACAAATTGATTTTTGTCTGTAGAATTTACATATTATATTCTGATAATGTACCTATAATTTTAATATTTATATAATATGTATTTTTATAGGCACAGTACGGAGATGCATGTATGCGAAAAACCGTCCCATTAGCATTAGCATTGTGTTCGATTTCAAATCCACAGCTTTCAATAATTGATATATTAAACAAGTATTCCCATGATATCGATAATGAAGTATCGTGCAACGCAATTTTCGCTATGGGACTTGTTGGCGCTGGTACAAACAATGCTAGGTAAATAATTCAATTTACAACTATTATTTTATTAAAACTAAAATATATTTTTTTAAAGATTATCAACAATGCTACGACAATTAGCGAGTTACCATAACCGTAATCATGGACAATTATTTATGGTTAGACTAGCACAGGGTTTGATTCATTTAGGACGTGGAACTTTTACTTTGAATCCATTTCATACTGATAAATTATTATTTTGTACAACTGCGGTTGCTGGCTTACTTACAACTATTTTCGCGTTGGTGGACAGTCCAAATAGTAAGTTATTGCACATTAAAAAAATTCCAGTAATAAAACTTTTTAGTATCCTTTTTCCACTCATTAAAACAATACTCACAACATCACTTTCTAACTACATCATTTGAATAACTACTTAAAAGTTTTACAGTGTAGCCAATGTTACTTTGACATTTGCGTTCCATGTAACCAAGTTAAATTTGTGCTATCGTATATGTATAAATATGTATTTATTTGAAAAAAATATAATGCTTTAAGTAGAATGGTAATGCAATAGAAACACATCTAAAATATAAAATCTTTAATTATATTATTATTTACAAAAACACCGAGTGACATTTACACTGTAAATTTTAAAGTTTCATATTTCTCTTTTTAATGAGAATAAGTTATTCAAAACGAATTAAGACTTCCATAGCCCCTGGTATTCAATTGTTTGTTTTTATATTAATTTCGGATTATTTTTAGTTATTTTTGGAAAAGCACATTACTTAATTTACTCATTAACTGCTGCTATGCAGCCAAGATGGTTGATCACTTTAGATGAACACATGGAGCAGATATCTGTACCAGTACGAGTTGGACAGGTAAAATATAGTTATATTATAATCTTATAAAAAAAAAATTAACTCAATATATTTCAATATCGTGTTAAATATTCTTTCATATTTAATAATCTGCCAGCTAAACAACTTAAAAATTTTCGTTTTGCGATTACAGCGCGGCATAGGCGTAACTCAAGTGACGCCGCCCTATCGGTTGATTTTTGCATAATCTGGGAACTAACAATATATAAATATTTAAACTTTTAATCATGTTATTAAGCTTTTATTTTATTTAAAAAAAATGGATAAAGTTAGTTATTAGTTGTTATAATAATGAATTTTTAAATCCATAATTAATTTTTAGCAGTTTCTTAGCAATAACTATGAAAAAAAAAAAGCGAAAAAAAAAAAAAGAATGATAGCAATATTACTTATTAAATTATTAATAATTGATAAATTCAATTGATTATTACGAATCCATCAATGAACTAACTGTTTTCAAATAAATATTTCTTGTTTATACTTATTAACTAAAAATTTTAAGGATTTATGAAATGTGGTTCATTTTTATACTTGTTTTTTACTCAACTGCATACACAAATGTATGACAGATCAAAGTGAGATTAGTTTAAGTTTCAGTTCNAGACAGTAGTTCTTTCAACTGAGACTTGTTGGAAATGTTTTCTTACCAGTCTTACTAATTCTTCTCAAAGATATTCAATAGGATTTAAGTCAGATGATTGCGGAAGAGTCTGTAACATATGAGTAATGTTATAAATGATCCACTGATGGACGATTTTAGCGGTATATTTGGGATCATTATCATATTGGAAATAATAATCACTACCAAGTTCCAATTTTTCTAAACTTTTTTTTAGATTATTTTTTAAAATATCTAACTTAACTCCATTGTCTATTATATGCTCTATAAAAATTAACTCTCTAACCCCTGGAGAAGCCATACACTTCAATACCATGACTCCTCCGCCACCATGCTTTACTGTCGCTTGTAAATTTTTGGGTTTAATTCGGTATTAGGCTTTCGCTGTACTATAATTCTACCATCACTACGAAAAATGTTAAATTCTCTTTCGTCAGAAAACATAATTTTGTTCCAAAATAGTATTGTCACTATGAACAATTTTTTTAAACTTATAAACAGTTTGTGTTTTGGTAGTCTTGCTCTATAATCTGCCTCATGAAGAATTCTGCATACAGTGTTTAGATGTACATCCTTATTGAGGCCTTTCTTCAGCTGCGCCGCTGTTTATGGCTTTTTCGGGGGTAGGAGAGTTAGTTTTTATAGTGGATATAATGAACAAGGAAGTTTACTTAGCTTTTTAAAAAATAATCTAAAAAAAAAGATCAGAAAAATTGGAACTTGGTGGTATTACTATTTCCAACATAACAATGATCCTAAACATACCGCCTAAATAATCCGTCAGTGGATCATTTATAACTTTACCTATATATTACAGACTCCTCCGCAACCACCTGATTTAAATTCCATTGAACATCTTTGAGAAAAATTAGAAAGACGGGTGAGAAAACTTAACATTACCAACAAGTTTCACTTGAAAGAACTACTGTCTAAAGAATGGAAAAAGAATGGTTCAGAATAACGTAAAAATTAGTATTTTCTATGCAAAAAAGATTAAAGGAAGTTAAAAAACAGAATGGATGTCCGAAAGATTATTAACTAAATACTAAAAGATTGAATTAATTGTTTTACTTAAGTGCGAATTATTTATAATTTTATTCGTATATTATGAGTGTGCCAATATTTTTGTCCTCTGAATATAAAGTTACAGAGTTGCCAAATTTAAAATCATGGCGATTGAAATTTCAGTAAATTTCAATTAGAACTGAAAATGGTATATTATGATTTATTAATAACGATCGTGTATGTATCAATAAAAGAATAATATGTTATAATAAGGATAATTTTTGTTGTACTGTCAATAATGATATTTCACGAAAATTCTTATATTAGTAATTATTGATCGCATTGTGCAACGGATTATTGAACATAACATTAATATATAATAAATAAAACGAGAAATTAATATTAAAATTTAGTTTAACACACTTTTTCTTACTTTTATTACTTTTTCCCGCCGTTTTGTGTACCCATATTCTTAATTTTTTTCCGCTATGCGGCGCTGTAATCGAAAAATCGAGGTACGCAACAAGCCTTATAAGTTACTTTCAATGTAAACTACTGTATATTTTAAACTGCTTGACGGTATTCTAAAATTAAAATTTCCAGGCTGTGGATATAGTAGCAAAAGCTGGTACCCCAAAAACAATTGCTGGAATTCACACTCATTCCACACCCGTACTTTTAGCAGTTGGTGAACGAGCAGAACTAGCAACTGATCAATATGAACAATTAACACCAGTCATGGAAGGTGTTGTAATACTTCGTAAAAAACAAGAAACAGTATGAAGTTAAAATATTTAAAAAAATAAATAATCTTTATTTTTATAAAACAGATAATTTACAGTATTAAATACGACACATTTCGTCGAAATTACAATTATTAATACTATTATTAAATGCGTTTAAAAATTTATTAAAATCACAGAGCTCTGTATTTGGACAAAATGGAAGATTCACAACACGCTCTTGATGTAGTATTAAAATTTTTTTAGTTGCTCCACATCTAAAATATTTTCTTGTAATAAAATTGTTTAAATATATATTATTTTGTGTTATTATTTTTTACTAACTTGAATAAAATCGCTGCTATATTTGATCCAAACGCGTCGATTTTACTAACCCGCCATTTTCTTTCACGATGCTGTGTAAAGTTATCGTGTTTTAACGGAGTTGGATCTTTGTACAACCCTAGATGAGCTAATAATTTTAAAATTGTCCCTGAATGTGTGAAATAAAAAACAGCTTTTGGGTTAATGTCATTTCGTTTAAAAAATTCAACCATATTTTTTAATGCTGGACATGCTTGTTTGTAAGTTATATCATAACCATAGCCGTCTACGTAATAATATTTTAAATCTTCGGCGTATTCCATAACCTATAAGATTTTTTTATTATTTGAATACAATTTTAATGGTTAATTGAATTACCTGTATTGTTTCTTTTGTAAAAGCTGCACACCATGGTGATAAATTTTGTTTTGACCAAGATGATTCATAAGCACAGGCCATATATATTGAATGTACATCATCTAAAAATTATATAATATATATTAGTTTTTTTAAAGAAATTTTATACTTATATATTGAATAAAATATTTCATGTCTTAAGGTAAATCTAATTCCTTTAAAACTACAAATACTATGTTACAGTTTATAGTCGTCGCCACGAATCAATGTATGTAATTTCATAATGATAAGCAGATATTTTACTTCGACATACGTTGTTATCTTTTTCATCTTCTTAACGCATAGTTGATGTACTTTTTTAATAATATGAAGTAAGTAGTTACTTTATTCGAAAAATTATTTAAGTAGTGTACGTTGTTTTGTTTTCATATTAATTACTTCTTTACAAAGCGTTCCTAAATATGTATAGCAAACGAATTTTTCTAAACACAAATGTTTTAGATCGCGGGACGGTACCATGTAAATGTACAATAATTATGCAATTACACTGCTTAGTGGCGACGATTATAAAATGAAGAGATAAACACAGAGAGATGATAAAACTGCTGTATTTTTTAATACTTGATCTTTTCAAATTTTAACTTTATTATTTTAGATTTATGTAGAATTTTTGTCAACAAATAGTTTCCTAATCCAAAGATAATGTGTCTAGATATAAAAAGTAAATAATTATTTTATTAATAGGTTTCCTAAATACCTAAAATGTTCTTAAAGGCTATGCGCGACCGTTTAAAAGTTAAGGTAAGTTTATCAAAGCTTACTTTTTTTAATAATAATGTTAAATATCTGAGATATTTATCAATTTAAATAATTAACAAACGGAATAATATATTTAAATAATTATTATAAATAAATTAGNTTGAGAAGTATTTCAACTGAACGGTAAGATGAAATTATTATATAATTATACTGATTCGTGGCGACGACTATATATTTTTTGTTAATTTTATAATGATTTTTAGATTTGTTTTAAAATATAAGTATTTTTTTACACTTTTCAAATAAACAATTTTATATTTTAATAGATAATTTTTAAATATTAACAATTATTGCATATATTTTATTGAGTAAGTTAGAATTTTTTAAAATAATATCTGCCGTATTCCCTTATAATACCTTGTGATAATAGTAAAATATTTTTTATAAAATTAAAGACTTGAAATTTAATTTTTTTAGAA
The DNA here is from genome assembly GCA_002278615.1 of Pogonus chalceus. Taxonomy (NCBI): domain Eukaryota; kingdom Metazoa; phylum Arthropoda; class Insecta; order Coleoptera; family Carabidae; genus Pogonus; species Pogonus chalceus. The sequence continues at coordinate 45,915 of NEEE01001424.1, forward strand.
TTTCTCTATGCACATCATTCTGAATTAACATGTGATCATTTTTTATTTATTTATTTATAGAAACGAAAATACAACAAAATTTATCAATTGATTTTTTTTTTTATTACTGACAACCATTAATTTTTAGTTGTGACCTTTTCTTTTGTTCCCCTGCTCTGCCATTTTAAGCGGTTTCCAATAGTACTACACAGTAAAAAAAAACAGTAATGAAACTCTTTTTTCTATCTTTTTTCCACTCACTAAAACAATACTCACATCATCACTTTTTAAGAATATCGTTTGAATGATATTCTTATGTGTAAGTAGTAGGTTGTGTACTTTTACAGTGTAGTGAATTACAATTACTTTGACATTTGTGTTCTAACCAAACAAAATAAATTTGTACTAACTAACTTTAACTATATTGACATTCACAAAAATGCCAATACACAGCTAAACTGTAAATTTTAAAGTATGATAGTCACCTATAAGCCACAAATAAAATGAATTATATAATAATAAACATATGTTACTTTTTCGGCATACGTAACTCAACAGTTGACATACCTCTCAATATGAAGCACCTCACAACTTTATTTAAAAATTTTTTTTTGCAGTAAACGCAGCTTCTGTTTACACTGGTTACTTTAGGTTACTTCTTTACAAAGAGTACGTATATATAAGAACAACGGATTTTTGTAACACATAAAATGTTATCTATAACTCAACAGATTCGAAGCTAAGAACAACAAGAACTGTCGATTTAAAAAATCCCCCACTCTCAATACTATACACGTTTTTTAGTAGGGATACAAATTACCACCTACTTGTGTAGAAAATATACGCGTATAGTTTACGCCACGAAAAGGTGGTGTTGTGCAATAAATACAGATGTGTCATTTGCAAATTCTGAATGTCGTAACTTAATTCGGAAAATAATTTTGAAATTCCCGCGTTTTATCTTTAAAACTGTATTAATACATATTAAAACGCTGTAAAAGCATGATTTTGAACGTATGTGCATATTTTTATAAGGAAATAGATTAAATGGTCCTTAAATTCCGTTTTCTGCAAGTAGAGAGTAAAAGTACAAAAATTATATACTTATAAAAAGCAATAATTTAAATTTAAAATAATCATTGCATACGTAAACCATTTAGAAAAAAATTGCCGTGGATATCATTCAAGATATTGAAATAATTTCCATTATAAAATGAAAATAATTACTCCAAATATTTGAGACAATACAATTTCAAAAAGTGAAAAAAAAAAACTGACTTAAAATGCAGAAGTTGCTATAAAATTTACTTTAATTATTACGAGTTATCTTTAATAAAAAATATGTAAAAAAGATACGTATTCTTCTAATTACAATCCATTGTAAAAATAAATTAATATAACAATATATAATTTAATTTAAAACTATAATTTTTATTAATAAATTTCATTATAAATATAACTAAATTAAAGGTAAGATAAAAAATAAACATGTCCGGAGGGACGGTACCATGTAAACGTAGAATTATTGCAATGTCATCATTGTACGTTTACATGGTATCGTTCCACGATCTGAAACATTTCATGTGCTACTAATAGTATGTTCGAAAATTGAACCACGACCGTACCGGTACGATTTTTCAGTTAACCACGCGAACCGTGCTCTGAACTGAACTGAGCACGGTTCGTGCGGTAAATATGCGCGGTGAATTTGAATTTTAACCAAACTTGTTAAGTAGGCAATTAAAATATTTTGACAAATATAAACCACAGCGTTCGACTACTAACCGCGTGGACCGTAATCTTTTAGTTAACCACAGTGAACCGTGGAAATTTACCGCGGTACGCCTGGTTCAATTTTCGAACATACTATAAAAAGCCGTTGTTGCTATAGCCGTCGCCACGAATCAATGTAATTACATAATATTTTTTTTCTTAGCACTAAATTGAAATAATTCTCAACAATGTGAAGTACGTCGTAACTTTATTCAAAAAATTATGTACGCAAGATACGCAGGTTTGTTTTGTTTACATTGGTTACTTCATACAAAGCATTAGTGTATGTATAGCCGTTGCCATGTACTTGTGCAATCATTGTACGTTTACATGGTACCGCTCTGCAATCTGAAACGTTTTATGTATTCCGAAAAAAAAAATTTCTTTGTCAATATGATTTCGCTAAAATAGTGTAACATTCAAAAAACTTCTAAAATATATTTAAAGTGTTAGAATATTACATTTTAATTTTTAAAATATTTTAATGTGTGCGAAGCATTTAGAATTTTCATGTAATCATTTTTGTTTTGTTTATTTATTTTATTTGTTTATTATTAAAAACGAAAAATAATATAAACCAAATAAATAAGTTAATAAAAAATATAAATTTTTATTATTATTATTATTTTTTATTATTGTTACTATAATAGATTTAAATAATGAAATTTGCAAGTAAACTTGTATATTATAGAGTGCTTAATTAAAATTTAGAAAATTCATCATCTCATGCAAACGTTGCACAAATATATCTGACTATTTACTTTTAAAATTTGCAAAATTTTCACTTATTTATAAAGTCTTCAGGTTGTTCGATCATTACAGCAAAATTAAGATAAATAGTTGAGTTGAAATTTTAATATGTTATTAATCAATGATATATAGATACATAAAAATTATTTGTTTCAGAGATATCTGATGTGCAGTTTTTTTGTAATTAATTTTTGAAAATTGCATATTTTACATTTAGAGAATCACCAAAGGTAAAAATATGAAAAAAACTTTAATTTGGATTTATCAACTTTTGTTGGTTATATAAAAATTACAAACAAACTATTCGGACGTGCAGTTTTAAAGATATTTCAATATAAATAATTGGAAATATATATCAGCTGTACTTGAGACAAAGTCACTTATCCGATTATTATTATTTATTAATAAAGATTTTATTATGACTTACAGTATTGATCAAATAACCTTAGATTTTAAAATTGAATAACAGATAATAATATAAATATTATTCTTACCATAGCTTAAAACCCTATCAAACCCTAATTTCTCACTAACTTTTTTCAAAGTACTTTGCACAACAGTACTGTTAACAAAACTATATCTTTCTTTTAACGTAAACGGATTCTTCTTAATTTCTGCTTTCCATTTATTACAAAGTTTATAAAACTAAAATAAAACTCAATTAATAAATACCCTTATGTAAATAATCATAAAAACACTTACTCTTAACACTGGGTCTTGTTTCAATGGAGACGGAAACCAAACAGATTTTGCAGTAAACCGTCCGAATAAACCAGTTGCAAAATATTTTGCACTTTCTTCAGTTCTTTGCGTAGCTGTATATTTAAACTATCAAATAAATTAATACTTTAATTATTACAATGACTATTTCGTTTAAAGACATACTTATGTGATTAACAAGTGCGGAGTGGCACTCAAACGGTAGATATTTTATTATATTTTTTTAATAAGACTAGCAATTAAGTGAGGGGAGGTTAAGTATATAAATATACGTATAAATCACCTAACCATCTTTTTACAACCTAACCCCCTCCTTACCTAATTAATATTACCCTTATCAATCCTACCCCTAACCATTATACTGTTTGAGAACCACTCGTTTTTAAGCTCAAAATACATCCAAAGCACTCTAACAGCATTAAGGTTGTCTCGATTCGATAGATCAGCCATTATTTCAATTATTAAACTTACCTTATACGTTGTATTACTATAAAAAGTCGGTAAAATATTCGGTAAACGTAACTGCATCCTTTCAGCTAAATTAAGCATTTCATCCTCACCTTCATGAGCTAAAATCTTTTCTTCATGTTCAAGAATAGATACGTTCCAATTTTTAAAAAATTCCAATTCATTTTCATTTATTTTAGTACGGGAATTTAAACTATTATTTACAATTTCATCTTTTAGCTTTGGAAGCAATTCATTCATTTCTTTAATAAAATTTTTGCTAGGTAAACGTGTGCCATGTCTGACTACCATCCATATTCTAATTGGTTCACAACCTTTTTGATACAATAAAAGCTTAATAAATAATTAAATGTATTTATAATAAGTTTACCGTTGTATGTTATTGGATGGTTTACATCATTTTGTATAATACGATATGCAGTTTTTGTTCCAAGATGTTTTGATATATCATAACTGAAGGATTTATTTGCGTTGTTGAAGAATAAAATAATAGAAATTGTAAATAAAATGTTTCGATACATTATTACTAAATGTAAATTTAATTTCGAATAATCATTTTGTTATATAAAAAAAATAAGGTTATCTTATTTATTTGACATTTGTAGTTTCTTATCTGTCCGTGGTGGTACTACCTGTTATTTTCTGTTTCTGTATTGGGGTAAAATTTGAAATAAACATTTAGACCCGGTCTGACTGAGCTTAAAAACTACGATCAAAGAAAATGTAATATACTACGATAAATATTAAAAAACGGTCTACAGCACTGCACTTTACATAAAATTCTCTATAATAGTTTATTCATTTCATACGAACTTAAAATTAGTCCA
>NEEE01001424.1:53262-64109 GCA_002278615.1 Pogonus chalceus
AACTATTATTATTAACGAATTGATTCAAAAAAATATTATTTGAAAAATTAAATTAATTAAGAAATCAGTTTAACACTTTGTATTTTTATTTTATTTTAAAATAATAATTTTTACGTAGATATAAAATAAAAAGAAACTGTCAGTTTAATATTTTTTAACCATTAAAGAATTTATTTTGAAAGTATTATTTCAATAAGAATAAGTTTGGAAGTTGAAAATATTTCTCAGTTTAATACTGTATACTTTAAATTTATTTAATTCTAATTATTTCGAAACTATTTATGAATTCATTTTAAAAATAATTCTTTTGATAAAAGTATGTTTATGAAATCATTTTATTAAGAAACTCTTAAAATATTTATTATCAAAAACAAATTAGTCAAATTTCTATCAATTAATTATTTAATAATATTATTGATATACATTTCAATTTGTATGATCAATATTATTATTTAACAAAAATTGTAACAAAAAGTGTTTTCTCAATAATAATTTTTAAATTTTATCATGTTTTAACGAGTAACAACACATTCATCTTTTGAATTTATTGTTAAATATATCTATTATTTTATAATTACATTGACGTGGCTTAAACATTTAAATTCATTCGTTTTAAAAACTATTATTTAAATAAAATACTTATTATTTAATTTAAAAAATACCTGGTGTAATAAAGGATGGCCTAATTCTCCATCTAATTTAGACCATCGTATTGCATTTGTTAAAAATGTGTCCCTTTCTGGTACTGTAGGACTGAGTTTACTAAATAAATTACTTAATTTTGGTATCCATTTGGTTGTATCTGTGGTTTCTGATTTTTCTAATACATCTATCAATAAAATTGCTAAGTCTGCACCACTTCCTTGCTACAAAAGAAAAATTTAAACAATACATTAATAAAAATATTATTTAAATACAATCGAATTAATTATGCAACAAGGTAATGTACACGTTGCAATAAATAATAAATCATCTACAAATACATTAATTGTTTTAACTATTATTGATACTTCAATTACTGTAAAGAAAATATATAAAATATAATATTAAAAACGTAATAAAATTAAATATAAAATTACAAAACAATTGAAGTACTAGTATATGTTATAATACTCATGCATTTAACTAATGAATTAAATTAAATTCTTGTAATTTATATATTCAATTAAAAGCATACTTGATCATGGTTTAAAAATAATTGGGCACCATCATTCATCATATTTAGAAGTTCATCGTATTTTTTCTGTCCCAAATACCTGTCAAAGTGAGGTTAAACTTCAGAAATTTTTTAATCAATTTTATTTAAATCTTACCGAAAATAAAGAGTTCTATACATTTGATGTGCTTCATAATAATCTCCAGATTTTACTGAATTTTCTAGTTTATTTAATATTCTAGAAACTCCTCTGACATTATTCGACGCCATAATTTATTTTTTGTAGTTTTAGTAAATTTATATGTCAAATTGATTATGTTGGTAACACTATGTCATTAAATTCCTATTATAATAAACCTCTTGATAACACGATGTTATTAAATAAATATTACTTCATAACCCTTGAATAAATATGTAATACTTTAAAGTCGTTCATAAATATTTATTTAAATTCATTTATTTATAAAATATTGTTAATAGAATTTGGATTTATATATTTTACGTAAAAATAGATTTATTTGTATTTAGTTGGTAGTTTTGAATGTACATACCTGGGCGTTGAAGTAACGCATGCGCTTACAAAACCGCGGAAAATAAGCAAAAAGTCTAGAAGTTTTGTTGACATTTAATAAATGTAGTGGAATAAATATTGTAACAACATAAATGTATTTATCGTTTGTGCACAAAAATGGATCAACTGACTAGCCGTATAGACAACCAGTTGTTACAGTGGTGTGGTAATGTTATTTTGATTGTTTTTCATTGATGTTTATACATTGTTTACACTTGACGTAGGCAACTTGCACAACATACGCATTTTATTTTGACAGAAATAATATTTGACATATTTTGAAAGTGTTGTATTCATTAGATTATTTAAACATTTTGATTTGTTTTGAAATTCATAAAATATTGATCTGATAAAACATACGCGAATGGAGTCCACACGTCAATCCATTATAATTTGACAACATTTGGGCGTCAGCTTTTAATATTTTCGTATGTTTACTTATTTTTAACATTTTGTTTCAATTATTTATTTCATTTGTAAAATGTTTGAATAAAATGCGTTTGTATCTTGTTTTTTTGTTTTTATTATAAAAAAAATTTAAATGGAAGGTGCGTTTTCTTGAATTGTTTTATGAATTTTTATATAAATATTTATTTAAGATTTGCGCATTTATTTTATATATTAATTTAAGTGTTCCATTGTTTATTGGTATAAATACAATTAAAGTTAGTCAAATGTTGAGTTTATCGTTAGTTTTAATGTGATTTGGAACGCATGGTTTTATAAGTTGCGTTTTGAATTGAATCAAGAAACGTAGTAAGTATAGTTGCAGAAAATATTTTTATAAATTTACGATAGATGGCGGTGTAACCCATTTAATGAATACCGGGTCCGCCATTGTTGCAATTAGGCTGCTTTCTAGCCGTGCCTATTATATTTTGCGTAATATTTATCGTGTTTTTAACATATCGAGACCTTCGGAGAGTGTTTTAAAACAAAATTCTATGGATAATTTTATATACAAGACTAACAAATACATTAATTTTTGTTTTTCATGTTTGAATCGTTCAAAAAGTGAAATATTTCAAACATCGATTTCGTGCTAATGGCTCGTCTTTCATACTCCTGACCGTGAATTATTTTCATTGGTTGTTTATTAATTTTCTTTTAAATTTATAACAATACTATAACGTATTATAAATTTGTATATATTTATTTTGAAATATAATTTTTAAGCAAATAATGACGTGTTTTACATTTTATTTATTAAAAAAACATTATATAGTGTGACATTACTTTGGTAAGATTTTGATAATTTCTTTTAAAAGCATGTGTGTCTATAATTACGTTAATATGTTTTAAATTCGATTAACCCGCATGGTATAAATATATATTTTTTATTTTATACGTTTCATGCATATTTATTTTGTATTTTAATTAGAATTAAATTAAAATTTACAGGTGTAGATTCAACGCAATCAAATGATACAATACAACAAGAGAATATAAAGTGTACAACAGATAATAGTGGTGCATTTTATCCGTCGACAACAAATTCATCATATTATACCTATCCACAAGTTGGAGAGTATGCCCCCAGATTAGGAACATACGCACAATGGGGTTCTATGGATGGTACTTCCTCTAAGTCCCCAAATAAAGATTATATTACTCAATTCAGTATGTCTGGAGGCCCTCCACAGCATCCTCATGGCAGACAAGCTACTCCAAACACTGCGTGGAATCACTTACAAGTATAAAAATCGTGTTTTTACGTGTTTGTTTTTATAATTAATAAATATATTTATGCAGGTGCCGAATTATTATCCTCCGAGGCAGCCGCAACATGCGCACATGTCAAGTGATTTATCAATGCTGGTGACACATCAGCCAACATGGCATACGCCGACAACAACAGAACCAACAAAGGGTTTATCACATAGCCCTTTATTTAATCTTCAGCAAATGCTTGGCTCTGAACGTCCATATCCTCGGCATTCACCTGGAGTTGACCTGACTCTTACACGGAATGGCAGTCAAAATGGAGATATACCTCAAACACCAATTAGTTTATCAGTTCGTGATACCAAACAGATAAATAGTCTAGCATTGGGCGCAGCCTTAGATGGAGATCGGGCTATTGAGCTGACGAAGGGCCCTAGTCCTGGACTAGTCAGCGCAGTCCAGGACCGGCAACCCAGCCCTAAAAGCCAAAATTTACGTAGACCAACTACAAAACGAATGGATTCAATAATCGATCGACTGAACACGACGACAAGTGAAAAATTACCTCAAAGTGTTATTGTTACAGCGACTAGTAGTTCACATGATGAAAATAGTAATAGTAGCCAAGGTACAGCTATTGCTAGTGTACCAACACCAACACCAATTCGCGATGATGAAGTCTCATCGCCTGTCAGTAACGAAGATTCGTTGGATAGCAATAAATCAAGACGAAAACGTAAACCTAGTAAAACAATGAAAGTCGCAAAAGAAGATGAAACAATTATTGAACCTCAGGAAAATGTTAAAACACCACCTACTATTGAAACCGTTGTAATACCTGAAAAACCGATTGAAGAAGAACCACGTCCGGTTGTTCAACAACCGGAACCAACCCCTAAACAACCGGAAGAAGATAAACAACCACCACCTCGAAGAAGATCAAGTAGTGAGCCTCCAACCAGCCCAACATCAGCTAGTAAATCAAGAAGAAAAACTGTGTCTGAATCAGAAACTATAGATAATATTGCAGCTATGGTTGCTGCAACTAGTAAAGAAACTCTTCCAGAAGTACCAAAACCTGATACAATTGTTGCAGAACCTCTAACATCCGTACTAGAAGAACCTTGTAATAAAGAACCCGTCGATGTTGATAACAACATGCAGGTTGAAAACATTCCATTAGCAGCACCAGCAACAACATCAACAATAACAACAACAACAGCAAAGCCAGTTTCAGTAATAACGCGGGATCATAGTAGTTGCAGCAATGATTCAATATTAAATCAAGTTAGCAATGCAGTTGAATCTGCATCTATTAAATGTAGCACTAATGAACAATTCCAGAAAGATGAAAATCCACCCGAAGCCGCAGCAGCTCCTCAATTAATAACATTAGCGCAGAAAAAAGCCGGCGATACTCAATGTTTCGTTGCAGTTGAAGTCGAATTAGAAAAAATGTTCGCAGGAATCGCAGATTCCGAGTCTGATTACCAACCGGAAACCGACCCATTAGCAATTGCATCAACATCAACGTCAAATCAAAATTTAAACGATAGCGTATCATCAACTTCAAATGAACTTGCGGGAAGTAGTTCGAAGTTATCGCATAAACGCGGACGGCCCAAAGGTACAAAAACTAGTTCAAGACGACCGAGTGATAGCAATTCAACTGAAAGTACACCACGGAAAAAACATAAAAGCAATAAAAAACGTGACGATTTAGATGAATCTCTAAATAAAATTGGTAAAAATTTGCAAAGCGGTAAATTTAAGAAAAATAAAAAAGGTATAAATAAACCGCAAACGAATTTAAAAGTTGATGTAGTTAAAGATATTTATTCGTACGATTCTGGTAGTAACGCTAGTTCGAGTAGATCAAAAGGTCCTTTTATACAAATTAAAGGTCCTAGAGATTCACCGATATCTGTGAATATTGTGAATACTCCATGTAATGAAGATGATCCTGATAAGCCTAACAAACAGTTTAAAAATAAAAAGTTCCACGATGATAGTGAATATAGACATAAAGTGCGATCGAAAGGGTTACATTGCAGTACATTAAGCAATAAATACGACGCGCAAACACGCGACGCTACTTGGATTTGTGTTTTTTGTAAACGTGGTCCACATGCAACTGATCCCCAATTACCTGGTCCATCCCCTTTTACTTTAGATATGCCCCAATATAGTCCTGGCGATTTATTTGGCCCGTATATTATCTCAACTGATTGTCCTGAATATCAGCGGCGATTAGAAGATCCATTTGATGTGCAATTTAAAAGTAAAAAATCTGCATTAACCGCTGCCGCTATCACTGGTTTAACACCAACAGAAATGAAATCACTTGGTAAAAAATCGAAAAAACGTTTAAACTCCGAATCAAGTGCTCGAGATTCATTAGATGGAAACGATCTAGGTAAAGATGTTATGTTAGGTATCGCTGAAGTGACGCCTACATCTTTTGAAGTTTGGGTACATGAAGATTGTGTTATTTGGAGTCCTGGTGTTTACTTGGTCGGCCCGAAGATTATGGGACTTGAAGGGGCTGTCTGGGGGGCTTGTTCAGTAGCGTGCAAGCGGTGTGGATTAAAAGGGGCCGCGGTGTGTTGTATCAAACGTGGATGTGGTAGTGTAATGCATATAGGTTGTGCCAAACTTTCAAATTGGAAATTAGATGAGGATAATTACAAAGCATTTTGTACAACACATTTACCGTGACTAGCGACATTATAAGTAAACTAATGAACAGAAATATTAACGTTTTATTTAGTATTCAAAAATTGTTTGAAGTCTTAACTAAAATATGGCCGATTTTTATAAAACTAAAACGAAGAGTGCATCATCAATATGAACAATTTTTGATTGAATGCATTCGACATATTTACCAATCTATAAAAAAAGAAAATAATTTGAGAGATTAATTTATCGATTGGTGATAACCGGCCGTATCTCTTATAGAGATGCGTTTAGTTTTTCTGTTTTTAGAAATAAAGTTTTTGTAAAAAAAATACAAAATAATACTCGTTTTACTTTTTATTATGTAATGATAATTTTTCAGTGTAATTGTAAAATAAATTTGAATGAATGTTTGAAAGTGTGTTTGAAAACAAAACAAAAAAAAAAAAAAAACTCTTAGAGTAATTCTTAATTTTGTTGTGATTAAGCAGACTATAATTTTAAGTATTTGACTAATGTGTCAGTAAATTTAGCTGCTGCAATTTATTTACAAATATGTATCTGAACATTTCTGTTTATATATATTTTTTGAGACTGTTCTTTATTAAAATTAACAATTATTTTATAAAATACTGATGGAATTATTTATTAAATTTTTTTATAACAGTCTCAAAAGGTTTTAATGTATCAAATTTTAACAAAATAATTTATTTCAGAATCTACAACTAGAAGTTTTGTAATATATTGGATTCCAAATTCACTTTAATATATTAAAAAATATAAAATTTACATTTTGAAGTGGCTATATTTTTATTTCATATTATTTATGTTTATAACTAATATATAAAATAGTATAGTATTCTAAATAGACTTATTTTAACATGACTTAGATTTTATATATAATTTATAAAATAAAATTCAGTATTAAATCTTCCATTTTTTCGTTGATTTATTATTTATTGTATATATATATTTTTAGTATTATCCTGATTAAATTATATTTTTTTCATAGAAATTCTGTAACTTTTTACAAAGTCGCGAGCTTAGATGTTAATTATTAATATTTGTGCTAATAATTTTTCCAGTTTGAGTAATATTCGAGTTTAACTTATGCGAAAAATCTATTTTTTGTGCTTTTGCTTTACGCGAATAAAAATGCATCCAGTATGTAAGTATAAAAAAAAATATATTGGAAATAAACTAGTATAAGTTATAGAAATATAATTTTTTTAAATCAGTTAACTAGTATGGAAATCGTGTTATAGGAGGGCTGGCTATTTTTGTTTCGCGTAATAAGAGGAGTAACTGAAAATATATTTTTAAGCTAGTTAACTTGTAGTATGAAAATCGCCAGTATAGAACCCAATGGTAGGTCTACCATTAAGCGGATGAAGTTTAAGCACACAGATTTTTTATTTAATTATAATTAACAAAACTATAATATAAATATGTATTGGCCAGGTATAGATTATTAGCTGAGGAATATGAAACTACCCTTAAGGAGGACACCATCCTGAAGGTTTCAAGAAATCGATTTTTTTTTTGCAAAAATCTATTCTTTATCCTGTCTAAAATGACCATCTAATAGGATTTATTCAGATTTGAAGCCATTGCTAAGATACAAAAAGAGTTGTGGAGGCCTTACAATACGATAACTACAGTACCGAAAACTTTAAACGCGTTTCAAACCTCCGGCATTTTTACAATCTTTTGAATTTTCAAAAAATTCTATGCTTCACGATAGCTAATCTAATATCCAATAGTTTAATGAAATCTAAACGATTTTGTTTTACCTTCTTTAAGGACTGATGGAGGTGTCTAACGCCGAAGGCTACCACGATTCCAAATACTAATATTTTTGCTTAAAAAAATTCGTAATAATAATTAAAATACGTGCAATAATATAGTAGAAAACCCCACATAATTCGATTATTATTTAATACTTAAAAAAATTCCTGAATATCATTGTTTTTTAGAGTTTTAAGGGTGGGGTCTCCCCTTAAAGAACATACGTTGTCAATTTTAAGATAACGAAGTTAATATAAACGAAAAGTATAATAAACTGCAGGCAAATTTTAGAAATATTAATAAATTTGCAAATTTTGTGCCCCGTGCAGTACATCTTTTTAATTTCGAAGTTGAAGCAGTTTTGGTTATATCTGATGTTATTAACTATTTTGGTATTTTTCAACAACTATATGTGCTTTATAAAGCCGTATAAACTTAAAAACAGGGTTAAAGCAGCATTTTTAAATGTGTAAAATTAATTTTTATCCATTAGTTGTTTAATAAATAAATAAAATTAGAATTTGTGATACTGACAATAGTGTGAGAAGAAATTCTAGGCCGTTTTCGTAAAACCAGTAAAAAATTGCAAACTTTTGTATTATTACTCTTAAAACTTCTAAAAAAATAAAATGTTCTTTCTGGCTACATAATCTTTTTAAGGCCATTAATTTGTAATTTAATATCAATAATATAGTATTACATATGTTATCAATTTTGAAAGTTTTTTTTTTTTTTTTTGTTTTATTAAGTAATCAATAATATCAGATTCTGAAATCCATAATTTTAAACTGTTTAAATTTGGTTTAAATATAAATATTGCTTTTTATTGTAATTGTAATTATATGTATATTTTTCATTTGATAATAAATATTTCATATTCTTACAAAAAACTAATAACTTTTTAGCAAAATATTTAAGGTTATAATTTATTAAATTTTGAAATTTCTTTTATTTTTGTTTTTTTGCCATAGAAGCGATTTTATAAAACAAACTTTTAATGTTTGATTAATACAAAATGAAATATTATAAGCGCTACTCAATTTATCAGGAACGTATAAAATTAATCAGTTGTTATTTTAAATTTTGGCGGTAATGTTTGTTTTGATCACGTGACACTGAGAGTACCTCCGCGTTCCACTGTTTCATTGTACATAGCACGCTAATGTTTTCAATATCATCAGTTGTTGTTTGGCGCTGGTCGTGCGAGGATAGTATATAACTCAGCTTTCTAAGTTTGTTTTGATATTTTCTTAGTTTCGTAAACATGGTTTTTAATTATAATGTAAATTAGTTTTTATGTAACTGTGTAGTGATATGGGTGCATCATGTTTCAGAACACATTTTTCTTGGAATTATTATTTATTTTATTAAACTTTGAATTTTCTTTTGGGAATTCGACTACAAGTAAGTTCTTTTACTTTACTTTAACTTATTAATATCTAGTAAAAGTGTCATTATCCAATAAAATTAAATTGGTTTTGATTAGCACGATTGATATACCTTTATCTTGGGGACTAAATAACTAAGTACATAATTGTACTTTAATGAAATAAGAACTCTTATTTTGTTGTATATGTGTTATGTAAAATTGCATTGCTTTATTATAAATTTTTATTTATACAAACACGCAAAAATATTTATTGTCTCTGAGTTACAAAATTCATAATTATACATTTCTAAAGTTAATAATTTGTTATAAATTAGTAATATATCCTATTGTTTAAAACAATAATTAATACTAACAGTTACAAATAAAATATTTTGTAATAGTTAGTTGTTCTCTCATGAAATTTTTCGATTTTAACTTTGAAACAAAGTTATGTAAAGATTTTTTGCGTTTTAAAATATATTTATAATTGCTTATGATTCATATAATCGTAATATATTCATTTTTTAAATTTTATTTTATATAATTAATTCTGTAAGAATAATATAAGTAGTAGATAATGTAAATTAATTGAAACGTGTTTGTTCAAAAACTCAGATAATTATATTGTTTTTTGGTATTATAACGGTATGAATAATTTCTTTGAAATAAAAACTGTTATATTATTGTAAAAATTAACTATTGCACTATTTTTGATTACATTCAACATATGTTTAATTTACTGTTAAATCTTTTTTTTAAATAAATTATATATCAGTTTTAAAATTGATGCGTCAAATATAGGTAATAAATTATAAATAATTGTACAAGCATTATGGGAAAATATTTCTGTATTATTGAGTAGAAATTTTGTATTTTTATTTATTCAAAATTGATTTAATGATTAGGAATAGTTATGGTGTTTGAACGATGGAATTTATTGTAAATTATAGGATTTCTGCCGAGGTATGCACGTTTTGTAATTAATTGTTCTTTAGTTGGTACTGAATTAAAAATTTTGTTTTTGATTTTCGGATTGATTGAAGTACATATATTTTAATTAAATATATTGGAGAAATAGTTAGAGATATATGATAGTTTTGAAAATTACAATGTACTGGCATCAATTTTTTAACAAATTTTAAATGTACCGTTCAATAAAGTCGTGTCCTATACAGCAATAAATATTTTCTTACAATTTTTATTACGAATAATTAGACATAATATTTGAATAATTTAATAAATTGTATTTTTTCAATTATTTTATGAAATTATAACTTTTTGATAATATTAGACAACAAAAACCATTTTATTTTTGAGTCCACATATTTATTGATGTTTTTATATAATTTTTTTTATTGTCAGCTTGTTAAAGTATAGGGCATGATTTTATTGTACGGTACAACTCTAGTTTGTTACTGAAAAACATTTTGTTGTTAGTTTCATGGCGGTTTTTTTCCTTCAGTTTTTTCGTAGAAAATTATATAAATTAAATTTAATTGTTCTTTAATCATTTTTAGCTTTAAAGCATTTTTTTGCTTTACATAAATTTTTATTTTTTTTTTATTTAAAACTATTTATTTGTTAAATAATTATCAATAAAACACTATTTTTAATATTCTCAA
>NEEE01001436.1:45689-56335 GCA_002278615.1 Pogonus chalceus
AATTTTAACTATTTGTAATTTCTTTTTTCATCAGTTACGACATTTTATCTATTAAATTTGTCTCATTTAGTTTTATGACATAATAATTCTGACATTTATATCATTTTTAAAACTGAACAATTAGCTTATTGATATTTTTATGTATCAAAACAAATAAATTTATTTCAACACTTAAAATTTATCAAAAATTTTTAACTTTGAACAATTTTATCTCAAGACAAATAAATACAACTAACAGATATTTGCGACACAAAATAAAAATGATCATAAATCATTGTTTAAAATATCTAAATGAAACAAGCAGTCAGTGAAAAAAACGATCTGTTAAATTTATAAATTTGAAAATGGCCGGCCAAAAATTTGACCTTGTTGAGATGGTGTTGACCACAAATCAACTTGTAGAACGTAGACGAATAAGAAAAGTATAAAAATATAAAAGATTTTATTGTATTTTTGTTGTGCCAATGTTTGTAGTGGAAATTTTTTCGTGTCTTCTGGGATTAAGGAATTGTATAACTTGATTTACTTGTTAAAACGTTTGTTTTTATAATTATATTTAAATCGTGTAACCGTGTAATCCTGTTTGTTCCTGTCAAAAGAAAATTTGAATATCGCGTATTTTTTTTTCGATAATAATTCTGTTTATTTCAACTACAAAAGCTTTTATTTTGAAATAAAATTTCGTCAGTCTTCTAGAAAATTATTCCATTCATAATTTTATTAGATGATTTTCTATAATTGTTGTAATAATTAATTTATTTGTTTATTATATTAAGGAAATGTTAATTTATTATTTAAAAATAAATATTCTAAACGTCATTTAGAATAGCATATTCTGTAATAAGTTTGGAATGAGGCATAATTCCACGAAAACAGAATAATCATTCCAAACATGTTGCAAACTATTCTTTCTCTAATACAATAAATTCAGTTATATTAAAAAAAAAAGGTTTAAAAATTGCCATTTAATATCCTAAATTTGGGGCTATACTTTGTGAAATAATATAAACTTCATATATCCTTATTAAACACTTGTGCATAATAATACTACATTCTTGTGTAGAATGTAACCATTCTATGATTGAAAATTACTTCAAAATAATATGAATTTCATAATGATTTTAAAGAAAAATTGTTAATTAATGTCGTAAATTTGGGGCTATACTTTTTAAAATAATAGAAACTTCATATTACCTTATCAAACACTAGTGCATAATAATACTACATACTTGCGTAGATTGTAACCATTCTATGATTGAAAATTACTTCAAAATAATATGAATTTCATAATGATTTTAAAGAAAAATTGTTAATTAATGTCGTAAATTTGGGGCTATACTTTTTAAAATAATAGAAACTTCATATTACCTTATCAAACACTAGTGCATAATAATACTACATACTTGCGTAGATTGTAACCATTCTATGATTGAAAATTACTTCAAAATAATATGAATTTCATAATGATTTTAAAGAAAAATTGTTAATTAATGTCGTAAATTTGGGGCTATACTTTTTAAAATAATAGAAACTTCATATTACCTTATCAAACACTAGTGCATAATAATACTACATACTTGCGTAGATTGTAACCATTCTATGATTGAAAATTACTTCAAAATAATATGAATTTCATAATGATTTTAAAGAAAAATTGTTAATTAATGTCGTAAATTTGGGGCTATACTTTTTAAAATAATAGAAACTTCATATTACCTTATCAAACACTAGTGCATAATAATACTACATACTTGCGTAGATTGTA
The DNA here is from genome assembly GCA_002278615.1 of Pogonus chalceus. Lineage (NCBI taxonomy): Eukaryota > Metazoa > Arthropoda > Insecta > Coleoptera > Carabidae > Pogonus > Pogonus chalceus. The sequence continues at coordinate 47,455 of NEEE01001436.1, forward strand.
ACCATTCTATGATTGAAAATTACTTCAAAATAATATGAATTTCATAATGATTTTAAAGAAAAATTGTTAATTAATGTCGTAAATTTGGGGCTATACTTTTTAAAATAATAGAAACTTCATATTACCTTATCAAACACTAGTGCATAATAATACTACATACTTGCGTAGATTGTAACCATTCTATGATTGAAAATTACTTCAAAATAATATGAATTTCATAATGATTTTAAAGAAAAATTGTTAATTAATGTCGTAAATTTGGGGCTATACTTTTTAAAATAATAGAAACTTCATATTACCTTATCAAACACTAGTGCATAATAATACTACATACTTGCGTAGATTGTAACCATTCTATGATTGAAAATTACTTCAAAATAATATGAATTTCATAANACCTGTCAAACATAATTACATTTATTTATAAAAATAAAAGTTAACAACATTATTCGTAAATATTCAAAAAACACAATATTATAAATACACCGTCACGTAAAAAGAAAAAGAATATGAAAAATATCTACTACTTTGATGTTGAAAAAATTACAATTTATAAATTTCTGTTGAACAGGAACAAGGCAGCGGCAAATGTATCTTGGAAACAGCTAAATTTTCATTTGAAATATGAATAAAAAAATTGTGATTCAGTGCCAAGTACCGTTGAATTATTTATTACAGTTTTTTTTGTGTTTTTGGTCGTAAACCTTACCTTGAAAATATTCGTAGCGGAATAAAAATAATTTAAATTTTTATGTGAAAGAGTAATGTGTAGTATTTTGTTGTATTTATTGGTTATAAATTAATATCAGCTATAAATTATATGTATGTTGGCTTTTACATGCAATTTCATTTTTATATTAGAATTTGTGGTTTTATATCTGTAATAATTTTTACTTCTGTTTTATTATTGAGGAATTGTGTAACTGCGAAATAACTTTGAATTATTTAGTTTTGTTTAGTCTGTTATTGCAGTTTCTTTTGATTATATTTATATGAAACGTATTCTTAGAATAACTTATTGTAGTCAAAGAACAATAGTGATAAAAAGAGATTTAAAATAATTTTATTAATACTTAATATTGGTTTTAATAGTTTTCAAGCAAATATAGCTTTTTCGTATATTCCTTAAAAAAATACTTTTATATTAAAAGCTATGCATTTAATTTTCAAATATTTATTTTTAAGTAAAAAAACTTTGTAGAATAATTTAAAAGTTTGAATATTTGATAAAACAATTACTTCGTTTTATTAAAAGCAAAATCAGAGGTTAAAACACTTATCAAACTTAAATGTTTACTTAAAATATTCTTATAATACTTTCTAAAATAATAAAGTCAAATTTTGTTTCCTGTTAGCGCTAAAATAAATTGATCAGATTCTTATACCTTTGCCTCTTAAGTACATAGATCAAATTCTTCTAGCTACCGGCGCTAAAATAAATAGGTCAAATTTTTGACTTTGCAGCATCAAAATAAATAAAAAAAGTAAAAAGCAGCTATCTGCCGGCACTAAAATAAAAAGGTCGATTTCTGTACCTTTTAGCATCAAAACAAACAGTTCAAATTCTTCTATCTGTTAGTGTCAAAATAAACAATATAAAGGTCAAGTTGATCTACCTGCTGGCGCCTAAATAAAAAGGTCAAATTTTTTTACCTGCTGATACCAAAATAAACAACTGAAATATTTTTACCTGCTGACATCAAAATAAACAATAAAAAGGTCAAATTCGTTTGCCTGCTGGGCATTTAAATAAAAGGTTTTTTTTTAGCTGCTAGCATGAAAATGAACAGGTCAAAATTTACTACTTAATCGCGTTACAGTTTTGTAAAAAAGTAATATTTTCAAAATATTTATTAAATTTTTAGGCATTGAAAGAAAAAATTAGTTTGGAGATGGTAAATATTTATTTTAAATACATATTTGTTGACAATCCGTTTAGAATAACAGTAATTGTACCCTGAAGGTTTCAAAAAATCAATTTTTTTTCATAAATCTATTCTTTATTCTGTTTAAAATGACCCTCTAAAAAAGTTTATTGTTATTCGAAGTCAGTACTACAGTACCGAAAACTTTAAAAGCGTTTTTCTCGAAACCACATTTTTCAAACTGAGTGCTACTTTTTCTCGGGAACTATTCAACGAAATCACTTCAATTCTTATCGGTAAAACTGTTTTTTCTATTGTAAAGTGTAGGATATTTTTGATAGTTTAATTTTTCATTTTTTTATAAACAAGTTTATAGCATTTTTCGCATGCTTCACGATAGCTAATCTAAAATAGTTTAAGAAAATTTAAACGATTTCGTTTTACCTTCTTTAAGGATTGATGGTGACTGGCAAACATTGCGGTGCCTTTTTTTTGGAGGTGTCTGACGCCAAAGGCTACAACCGCTCCATTTATTATTATTTTTACTTTAAATTTTTTTGTAAGTATATTGAAAATACGTGCAACAATTTAGTAAAAAACCCCAAATAATTTAATTATTATTTAACACTTAAAAAAACTCCTGAATATTGTTGTTTTTTAGAGCTTGCACCGTAGGGTCCCCTCTTAAGGATTATTATTTTTTTATAGTAAACTATCATCTTTAATTGCTATATAAGCTTGTAAATCAAAGTTACGCATGTAAAAGCATAAATTTATTAAAATTTACATAATAAAATAAAAAAATTAGAATTAGTAAATATTTTTGTGAAGATAAAAACATATTTAAAATTATTATTTATTTAAAAAACTTAATATTAACAGTACTTATATATTATTAAATGAAACTAACGATTAGTTCAGAACAAAACTATAACAAATAACCTTAAAAATAAATAATATTTGACATAACATCAACGAAAGAATTCCAAGCAATAAAAATATTTGACTGGCCTATTATTTTACTTGTTTATCATGCACAAAATCAAAACCAATAAATTTTGCATCCATTAACAATAACCTTGTATAAATAAAACTTAAAATATGTGACATATATTAATTTGTCAAAATTATTCAAATATATTACAACAAATGTGTGAAACTCATTTTCACTGAAACATGAATTCATTACAAAATAATTTCCGTGTTTTCAGTCGTTAGGAGTAATTCGTTAAATTCGTTAAAATATGCAATATTCTGCCAATTTTCATAATCTTCAATAACAATCTAAATTGAGATCTTTACCTTCAAAATAAAATTTAAATCTTAACGCGTTAGAAATATATTCGTTCGTAATAACTTATAAAAGTTTTATTTTTTTATTTTATTGCGGTCAGTAGTATATGTTACCGGAAATAGAAACACTAACACATAGAGAACAACCGGAAATGTTATTTTTCTTTTGTCTCTGCTATTATTTCGCACGATTTATCTTCAGTAAATATCGTAGTAAACTGGGATATGGTCTGGTATTTCTTTTGTTTTTGTATTTAAAAAAATGTTGTTTCAGAGTGTGTTATTTTAAATACTTTTAAATTGTAATTGAAATATTTTATTATTGAAATAGTTTTTATTTTTTCGATTGATTCAATGGATAGAAAAGAATTTAAAATAATAAAAATTATTATTACTGAATTAAATATTTTTAAAGGGGTTGAGAGGCGAAAAATTGTAATTATTCTGTTTTAATCATTAAATTTATTACATTATTTTCCAACCCTAATTTTTTTTGATTCAAAACATTTATTTGTTTTCTTGGAAGTTTTTTGTGCAATGTTTTAATAGAAATATTATAAAGTTTCATTGTTTCCAATTTATATTTTTCTTATCAGTTAATTAGGAAATTTTAAATTAAATATAAAATTTGAAAAGTAATCAGGCGAAATATATATGATTCTTTTTATTTTTTAATGTCGCTTTTTCGTTTCATCCTTATCTAATTATTTTCGTTTAAAAAGAACTAAACATATAGGTGCTAAAATAATTATATTGAAATCTAATTTTTGCTGGCGCTAAAACAAATATGTCCAATTCTATTAATTGCTGGGCTATAATAATAAAATCTAGAAAGTTAAAATGTTCATTTATAAAAATAAACTCTTTTTGCATAAATCTATTCCTTATTCTGTCTAAAATGACCCTCCAAAAGTGTTTATTAATATTCGAAGTCATTGCAAAGAAACAAGAAAAATTGTGGAAGCTGTAAAATATGTTAACTACAGTACCGAAATTTTTAAACGCGTTTTTCTGGAAACCACATTTTTCAAATTGGGTGCTATTTTTTCTCGGGATCCATTCAATGAAATTACTTAAATATTTATCGATAATGTGTAAAACTGTTTTTCTATCGTGACGCTTAGAGTTTTTTTTGATATTTTATAAACAAATTTATAGCATAATTTTTCAAACTGCTGTAATTTTTGCATTTTTTTGACTTTTAAAAAAATTTTATGTTTCGCGATAGCTTATTTAAGGAAATCTAAACGATTTTGTTCTACCTTTTTTAAGGAATGATGGCTTCTGGCACCCATGAAGGTGTCTGACAGCGAAGGCTACCACGGCTCCAAATATTAATGTTTTTATTTCAAAAAATTTGGTAATAATAATTAAAATATATGTAATAATATAGTTAAAAACCCCAAATGATTTGATTGTTATTTATTACTTAAAACAATTCCTGAATATCGCTGTTTTTAGAGCTGTCACGGTGGGGTCCCGCCCTTAAAAGTACATAATTTATAAAGAACTTTCATAAAAGTAATAGATATACATGGAAAGTAATGAAACAATTTTATTTAAATTTCTATTATTTCAAATATTAACTATCATCGATTGTTTATAAAATAATTTATATCTAAAACTATTGACTATTATTCAAGTCTTAACTTGTAATGTTTCAACGTCTATTCGTAGCATTTATTAAACAAAAGATAACATATTTACAACAAAAGTGATTTCAAAGCGGTTTACATATTTCTATTCCCGTATCTTGGAACTGCATGTTTATAAATTTCAAATGCTTTTCACAAATCAAGCTACCATCAAAAGACTGTGTTTTTACCATCTATGTTTTCAATACTGTATACCGTATTCTGCTACAACAGATTTCTTTGAATAATTCAAGCAAATAATGCGTTTATGTTCTTTGAAACGTGTGCTTAAAATTCTACCTGTCTGAACAGGATACATTTTATTACGTTGAGAGAATATTTTATAAATTTCGGAACGCTTTCATATATTTGTTTTTAACTAACGAATAAATTATGTTGGTATTAAATCAGATAAACTTAACCTAATAAAAACTTTCAACTTGTTCATCAAGTATTGACAAGAAAACTTGATTATGACCAATCAACATCCTTTACAAACTTGATACCAAACAAATCAATGATTGTAGTTCGGATTTCGTGTAATCTGTGAAATTCTAACTGGTCATCGGAACTTATTTATGTAATGTTACATTGATACTTTGTAATAAAGGGAGTTTATGGCTTTAGGTAGATGTAGATTTTATGAACAATTGTTGTTTCGTATCTAGGACGTCCATAAGACGTCAATAGTCGACGTTTATGACTTAAAGCGCTGGATTTGTTAAGGTTTTCTGATTTATATTCAAATTAAATGCAGTTCTATTGTTAAAAATATGGCAGCTTGGATTTTAAATGCTAATTTAGATATATTTTTATTGAATATAAACATTTGATGTATGTTTCGCATATGTCATCTTTTATTATAGTTTATAAATCATTTTTATATTATGAAATGTAATTAATCTAATTCTTTAAAAATTATTTTCTTTTATTCGTTAACTATTAAAGAAAGATATTAAATTTGTCCGGCTATACCCTTTAGTCGTCACGAAAGAATGTAGTTGTGTAATCATTTATGTTTTATGTGTTTCGAATAAGTCGTTGTTGCTATAAATATGAACACTTTGTAAAGAATTAACCAATGTTAACACTGTAAAAATAATTTTTCGAAAAAAGTTGCGACGTACTTCAAATTATGAAGAAGTATATCAATTAAGCGTTAAGAAGATGCAAAAAATAATAACGTATGTCGAAGTAAAATATCTGTTTATTATTTGGTAATTACATTGATTCGTGGCGATGACTATATTTGCCTGAAATTATTCAGGAACAAAATAGAATAAGAAATTAAATTTTTTCTACTATTAATTTCTAATTATCTGCTTTTTAATCAAAATTTTAATGTTTTTTTTTTATGATTTCCAAATTTTTTTATAAACATGAAGAGTATTCTGGGAAAAATATTAATATTTAAAAAAATATACATTTTTAATTAGTCAAAATAATAACTATAAAATTTTATAGGAATAAAAAACGAAAATATTATTACACTGTGATTTTGAAACTCAAGGGCCGCAAAAAGTAATTATTTGGTTTTTAATTTATTTATAAAATTAATATTGCATTTGAGAGTTTTTTGTCATTAAAGTGAGAAAATAAAATAAATATAAATGATTTTTGTTACTGAAAAAAAAAGAGATGTCACAAAAATATTTTTGGAATTTTAAAGGGGTAGCTACTGCTAAAAGATTAAGAAATATTAAGTTTTTAAAGAAACTATNGAGTTTTCTCAAGAACACTCTTAAAAATAAACCAAAATAATGAACGAAGTGCAGCGAACAATTTGAACATTCGACCGTAGCATTCATCGTATTATTGTTCTAATTTCGTTACGTTGTGCTCTAGTAAAAATGGCTGTTGTGTTATTCGCAACCACGTTTACCCATCCAACTGAAATAAAACGTACACAAGCAAACATTGACCTGGAAAAAACTACGCGTTTTAATATCAAAATAGTTGCTGAAGTATAACCTTATTTTCTCGTCCGTGGTATGAGAGAATAAAAAAGCGTAGATATATCTATGTATACATGTGTATGGGTTTATTAAACATTGTTGCGTGCGTACTTGTAAAGACACGTTTTAGCTGTGGTTTTTGCGTTGTTTATTCGGACGTTGACGTTTATTGGAGGTTGAATACACCCTGTTGGTATAAGCTTTTAACTGACGGAAATTTAATTAAACTAACTGGATTCATTGCTGATCATTTTTTTTTATATAAAAAGCTCTGGTTTTCGTTAAATTTAACTTTGACAATTAAAGGAATTTTTTGGTTAGTTTATTATTACTTATTAGTGAAGTGAACTTTATTTAGGGTTGCCAGAAGTGATCATTTTTGTTCATAAAATCGTTTTTTATCACATGTATTTTCCATCTTTAGTATCATTATTGACACAACTAACTGTATTCCACCCTTATCAATAGGTTCTGAGGTGCATAGATAACTTTTTGATTTTTTTTATACTATAAGTAAGATAAGTGTCATTAAATTGTGTTTTTTTAATCAAAAGATAATGTGTCTATGTATAATTTAACCAAATTGTTTTTTTTTAATCCAAATATAATGTGCTCTATGTATAATTAAATCTAAAATAAAGAGATAATGAAACTGCTGTACACATTTCTTTTTACTTGATCTAGCAAAACTTTGATTTTATATATTTTAGAATTAATTTTTGGCAACAAATAGTTTCTGAAATCAAAGATAATGTAATTAGATATAAGAAATTAATAATTTTATTATTATTAGTTTTCAAAAATTCTAAAATATTAAATAGTTTCTTTAAAGCTACGCGCGATCGCTAAAGGGGGGACCCCACCCTGAATGTTTCAAAAAAATCTATTGATATTTAGAGTCATTGCAAAGATACAAGAAGAATTGTGGAGGCCTTACAATACGTTAACTACAGTACCGAAAACTGCGTTTTTCTCGAAACCACATTTTTTTAACTGGATGCCACTCTTTCTCGGGAACCATTCAATAAAATCACCTTAATCTTATTAAATCAGCAATGTGCAAAACTGTTTTTTCTATAGTCAACATTTTTGCAATTTTTTGACTTTTCAAAAAATCTTATGTTTCGCGACAGCCAATCTAATATAGTTTAAGAGAATCTAAACTATTTATTTCTACATTTTTGAAGGACTCTTGGCACCTGGCGCCCATGGAGGTGCCTTTTTTTGGAGGTCCAAATATTAATATTTTTACTTAAAACAAATTGTTAAAATCATTAAAAATATATGCAACAATATAGTAGAAAACCGCAAATGATTCGATTGTTATTTAACACTTAAAAAAATTCCAGAATATCGCTTTTTTTTAGAGCTGTCAGGGTGGGGTCCCTCCTTCAAGAGTAATGAAAAACGTTTTGATTTTTTATTTCTTCTACTTTTCGTTATTATAAGAAACAAAAATAATATTGTTCAGTATTATAATTAGTTAACTACAACAAATATTTTATAAATTTTATACGTAATATAATATTTTTCTAGTAGCGAAAATACTTCTTATTCTTGTTTTCTCAAAGTTATAAAACGTGTCTGATACGGCTTATACTATATCTTTATTATCTAAATTGGTCTCGCCATCTTTTCTGAGTTTTACCTGCGGCTGTGTTTTCTCGTTGTTGATATTTCATTATGTTGTATGTATTTTCTGTTCTTTCATTTTCTCTACATGATTTTCTCGATTGTTTATATACTTATTTTTTCTTTTTTCTTTTATGCGTTTATTTCGGAACATATATCGGTTTTTAGTTTTTTATGTGTATGTTTGATTTATTTGTTTATAAGTTTATTTATTTGTTTCGATTATAAATTATTAATAAAAATAAAATGCAGTTATTTTAGAATTATCCAATTATAGTGGCTTTAAGTAAAACTCGTACAGCAAACATTTCAAAGATTCTGAGATTTTGTTGGTTTAAAAATAACATCCTATACACAAGTGTGTATAGCCATCGCCACGAAACAATGTAATTGTGTAATAATTGTACGGTTGCATGGTACCGCCTTGTAAAGAAGTAAAATTGCGACGTAACCCATATTATTGATTTTAAAAAGAGGAAAAAAAAAAAAAAAAAAAAAAAAA
>NEEE01001428.1:3632-15100 GCA_002278615.1 Pogonus chalceus
GTTAGAATCCTTGGCGCGAGAAATAATTCGATTCAATATCCGTTCGCAGGCAGTAACAGTTCTGCAGGACAGTGATAATGGGCCCGAAATAAACCATCCACGATTTATCTTTCATGTACGAAGCAGGAATGGGACAGCATATATATGTGACCACTGACCAGTGGCTAGTGGCTCGTGGTCAGGGCCCCTCGTTATTATAGCCCGATTGGACGCCACTGGACCGGATATGGCCCGGCATTATCTTCGCCGTGCGAATAAATTACGAGACGCGGTTTAATTCTAGTTTTGCCGATCGAAACGATATACACATACTATTCGTACGTTTGTTTCGTCGACACCCACATAATGAGAAATACGTTCACTCTAAATGTATTTTAATGGAATGCTTCTTAATATATATCTGTCTATGTATGTGTGTGATGTTCACACAGATTTCTAGTTAAGAATACAACATGTTGTTGGGAATTAGAATTTGTGGGATTCGGGGGGCTGTAGTCATTATACTAGACTTGTTTATAGGCCCTTTAATGGGTTATCAGGTCGAAGATAGTGACTCAAAGCTTATAGTAAGGGTTTCACAAAATTAACGTTTCGGATTCTATCTAGCATTCAATTTATTATTATTTTATCAATGACATTTATTTCTAATTAAATATATTATTGTTTATTTGCTGGAATTATTCAATTCTTTCGAAATTTATGAGAAATATGATACTTCTAACATAGAAATTAACAAAGAATATAATAAACAATCAAAGTCAAATATAATTTATAATATAGAACTACTCTATTTAAAAATATAAGGGTCACATTATTTTTTGTAATTTATAGTTGGAATGTAACATGTAACAATGAAAAAGAAAGATATAAATATGGCGGATACATTTTCATAAGGTATATCAATACAACAAAACATTTATAGCTTGAAAAGTTGCGTCAAACGTTTATAATTTAAAGCGAAGTATTTGAAAAAGGTCGGGTCCATTGAACAAATACTCACACTCACACTTATACTCACAGTGTACGCTATAATGAGCTGTACAGACCCTACTCTCAACTTCATAATGTTTAGGTACAAAACCCGAAGTATAAACATACACTTTATACAATAGATTTACTGTGGCTTTACTATTCAATGTGGAAAAAAACATCTGTCCTGACCGTTTTCACAATTTTACGTTTTTACTAGAAAATATTGAAAAAGGTTCTTCAGAAAGCCAATCACCGTTCATAATTTGATTAGCTTTTATTTTTGACACGTTGTTGAAACATGCGTAAATATCTTCAACAACTTTTCCAAGAATTTCACTTCACTTTAAAGTATCTAAGGTATTATTCAATATATTTATGATTAATACAAGTTTAAAAATAAAAAATGCTGATGTTTGATTAAAAGAGATAATAAATAATCTTTGGTTGATTACTTTTTGAAAATAAGAAAGTGATCGGTCGGTGGTGGTTGCAAGTAAATAAAAATGACGACACAGCTGTTTTCGCTTTAGGAAATGAATCGTTCTTTCAGTAAATTGTGAAAAAGCAACTTTTTTGCTGCGAGCAAACAAAAGTCTATGCGGCTCTTAAGTGCAGGCGTTCGTACCCGGAAACAAAAGATTGAACTCATTAGCAATCAAAGCTCACCTCATCGACAATAGCGCGAAGGGTTAAATCTCTAGTAATTAGTGTACGAGAGTACGCAATCTAAACTTATATTTGATTTCATTTCGATTTAGAATTACACTTTTATTCTCTACAGAATACAATTCATCCTTTTAAGTGGAGATTATAAATAAATACCAAATACATATAAACTATAAATAGTTATTATGAATAATAAAAGGATTTAAAATTAATGTTATATAGAATTTTAATTAAACAAAAGTTTAAAGTTTGTAAATCCGTGGGAACAATATCAATAATCCTTTCCAGTATGTATGTGTGCTATTCTATAATAGCAGGATTGCAGGATTGCAGGATGCAGGACTATACGGATTTATATGTAACAGAGGAAGCGAGGAACACAAGGAACACCGAAAATACAGGAAGAGGAAATGCAGATGCAAGCACAGCTACCTCACCGTTTGCAAACTAAATCGCGAAGGATGAGAGTAAAGGGGTTTGGGGGTTCAGGGGTTGGAGGTAATAGTAATGGCCGAAATTCCCCCACCCGCCCTTCCAAAAGCACTGCAAAACGTGACTTTATGCAAACGTTGCTTCACCGCTACCGCTCACTACAATCCAATCGAAAATCAATGCATATTTGACTGCATTGATTGTTTCAAATAGCCCACTATCACTACAACTCTTCTTGTAGTTCATATCGACATTCCATTCCGTTGTACCGTTGTACCGTTGTACTGTTGTTGTTGTTGTTGTTATTATTATTGTTTCAATATTAACTTTTATCTATGATTCGGAAAAAAGAATAATAAAAGTATAAAAAAATAAAAAGATTCCGGTCCTGAAATGTACAGTTGCCGCAAATCTAATAAAGTCGAGATTTCAGCTCATTTGAATAAAATATAAAAGTTTTTAAAAAAGAACTAATCCATCGATGACTGAAATTCCAATCGAGAAAATGCACAAGACGTTCCAACATTTGTTTGACATTTATTTTATACTTTCGAATCTGGTGGTAAAGTTTCGAAACCACGATGGAGACAAATTTAATATCTCAACTTTTAAAATCGACCAATTCTGATTCTTCGTCAGGATAACGTATAACGGATAACGGATAACGTAGAGCGGCGGATGCATTCAAACTGCATCTAGATAAAAGCACACGGAACCGGTGAAGCTTTTTGATTTTTCAAATTGAACGACGCTTTGGAATTAGCTGATTTATTATTGGCGTCGCTTGGAAACTTTTAATTTATGTCTGGATGAGATTTTACTTTACATGACGAAAAAATAGAAGGAGACATTACTGGTCGCTCGCTAGATGAGATGAACAGTTACAAAACAAATAAACTAGTTTTTTTTTTTTTTTTTCTTTTTTTTTTCTTTTCTACTTTTGTTTGTAACACTGATTGTTGAAATTTTAAAGAACTTGTACCTGAGTTCCATACAAATGAGTTTCCAGCAAGTTTAAATTTAAAACGGGATTTCTTGACGCAAATTCTACTATTCATATCTTTACGTTTCTTTTATTATTTTCAAGTACAAACAAAGACAGTTGTCCTGTGTCATTTTAATATCGTTTATCATCATTTAAATGATTTATTTTATCATCTAGATAATTATGACATACTTATGAATTATCACAATTATATTTAAGTGAATAATAGTTATACATATACTTTGATTTATAAGAACAATGCCACGACTGCGCTTTTTTATATTTGTTTAAATTTACTTTAATACATATAAATCACAACTAATATACTTATATATGCTTTAAATAAAAGGAAGTTACTTGTCTTATAAATATTTTCTGTTTTAAAAGTTGAATATATGTTAACCAGCAAAAAGTTTGAAATTCAAGTCGGTAAACGTATCTAGTAAGTACATACATATATTGAAAATCGCAACTGAACTACACAAAGTATATAAAGTTTTGTGCAAATAAAATGATACATCGAAATTTTCTTTGAAATAGTTATTTTCAATGATGACAGGAACATTAAGTATATTAAATAGCTATAATTTGAGATTCAATTCTTTGCTGTAGCCAAGTTTAAGACAAATGAAAAACGAATATAAGAAAATGAAAGAAAAAGTGTTTGAATCCGGAGGGTTCCTAGTCTTATCAGTGATTTTTTAACCTTGAATGTTGCCGCCAATAGCGGTGACATTAAATAAGTGAAAGAAAAGAAAAAAAAATCCATTAGAAAAATAATTTAAAGCCACAAATCGGGAGCGGATAATCATAATAACGTAATAAATAATGAGTGGAGGGCGCACAATAAATAACCACTCAAAAGACATCTATGAGAAAATAAAAACAGGACAGCATTCAGATGAAATTCATATGAATAAAAGATAACAGGGACCTAACCCTGTACTACTATATACATTTACAGTACCAACCCTAATATTTAAAAAATCTCTTTGAATAAAGTTTTTACCGGGTATTATGTTCAAACACACCGATTACACATCTCGCTACATCATTAACCAAAGCAGAAAAAAAATCATTCTAAAAAGTAGTAGTGACTTCTTTTCAGCTGGGGGTCCTACTATTATTATTATTATATTTTTTTTTTACATTCTCAGCACCCCAAAAACATTGTCGCATCAGTGGGCGGGGCACATATTTCACGGCCAAATGTTCGAATCTTTGGTACAGTTGTTGCATTGTCCGATATTCACTATTGTATCCAATCGGCCTTAAAACTTTCCGATAAAATAAATATTTTTTTTCGTAAAATTGAAAGTATTTTCTTGGGTGGCCTTTAATAATGATAAAGGTATGTTTCTAGGGAAGATCAGATAGAAAATTATATATTACAGCGTTCATTTCCGTAACGCATAAGTTTATAATTTATTAGGTAAAATTATAATGATTTAAGGGTTCATTCCCGAAGCAATTAATTTATCTATAGGAAATATTATGTACGTAATATGCTTATCATATCAGCAAATATTTTAAATAAAAACTCAAATCACGTAAATGTGTCGAAGAAAATAACGAGTCAATAAATATTTATAAAATTTTTAATTTATTCTTTACAAGTTTTGTTGTAATAAAATACCATGCATATTTTGAACGAATTCATTAAAGAATTTTTAATTAAATACTTTTAATAATAATAATAATAATCAATAAAAATTTTTTCGACATTGTCAACAGCTGTATTTAAGAGAATATGGTTTTAAAATAAAGAGCATTTAATTCAAAAGTGTTGTAGAACAGATGCATATCTTAAAATAAGCGTTCCCATATGTGCTACAAATTCCCGAAAGACTTAATAACGCAAAGGGACATGGAATATATGGAAAAGTCACGTATAGAACTAAAAGCAAAGAGTAATCGTCGGAATGGAGATTCGTCGCGAAGAAAAACGAGCATAAATTTCAAGATGAAAGTTCGTAGTCGCCGGCCGCAACATCTGTTCAACCTATTAAGTGACATTTGCCATTATAATACATTGTTTATTATTCGAAAAACTTATACTTTTAATCTTAACACACTTACATATTCTCAATATGTGTATACACATAAAAACTTTACATTATATCACTTTTCTTAGTATCTTACAAGTTAATAATAAGTATTTAGTTTGGTGAGACGAGTTACCCCAGAAATCTCTTATTAATTCAAAGTATTAATTAGAATAAATAATTATATTTATTATTTTTCAATTTGTTATGGACTCATTATATTTTGTGCTTGCATTATATAGAATTAAAATTTCTATAGCATTCAAAATTGAATCTTTTTGTCTGAAATAATTTGGGAACTTTTATGTTATTGCATATGGTCAATTTTTAAAATAAAATCCAGGATATTAATTTTCTTTAATATATTTTTATAAAACACAAAAGTTTCCAATAAATTAATTAGTAAACAGAAATATAAGATTTTATTTTTAATTTGCAAGGTTTAAGTTCGAAGGTTTATAGTTTAACTATAAATACAATAGTTTACTAAATAAAAATGTTATTTAAAAGATTTGAGGATAAAATATATATGTATGCAAAAAGATGTAGGAAGTTTTTTATTTTTTGATTTTTTTGGCTTTCGGTATATAAATGTAGTGATTTGAATAGGCTTGTAGCATCATCAAGAAACTTTTAGCAGCGTTAAACTAAGATTGAATATCACTTCACAAGTTTACTGGTTGTCAGCGAACAGATTGAAAAATCGATTTCACTGAAATCATGTGAGAATTCATCTCTTAACACGCGGACATTTCTCCCTTCAAGTATTTAACACCTGCACCCTGGTCATAGCATCCCCAGGTACTATCAATCACTTAGTTGTGAAAAAATCTTACAACAACTTGCACTACGTGTTGTATATACTATTACAACAAGTTTAACCCAAAACGAAAAACGGAGAAAAAAAATAAAAATCGAGAAATCGAAAAGACTCGCATTCACTATCATACCTGTTCACGTTACAGAGACAAAGATGGAATGAACTGATGCGAGCAAGATGGCGATATTCGACGCCGGCGTCGTCCAACGATGCACCAACGCGAATGAGTGCAACAAGGAACAGAAATGTTTATATGCTATTAAGGGTGTACTAGTAAAAGAGAGACGGACGATTATAAGGGCTGAGGGTGCATTTGTATGGACACCACGGAATATTCGGGGTAGAGAGGGATGCGTGGCGCTTCGCTGGGGCCCAACACCACCACCAGACGAGACAGCCGAACAGTCTGAAATGGGCGCTCGAAGCAGGAACGTGTAAAGCTCAGTTCCCTGTTTCTATTTATGTTAAACACGCGTCACTTACAAAACATACAAATTTTCTTTAAAACATTAAAACTTGAATTCACAACAGAATAAGTGTTTAATAAAATAAAAAATAAACTGAATTTATTTCATTTATGAACATATGTGATTTGATTGTGTTAAATTCTTAGTGACTCGTGTGTTATGTGTTAAAATGTAATAGAATTGCGTGACGGAAGGTTAACATGTGTTTTAGTTCAACATATTTTCATAAACATGATGTGAGACCGATTAACACTTTACCATATCAAAATCGAAAGATTATATCAACAAAACTATAGACAATATGATATCAGTCAAATATATGACAATAACAACACGTTTCTTATAATAACATCATGTTAATTATTAAACGAATGACTTTTATTTAATATTAGAAGAAGAATATCATGTTCAAAAACAACATAATGCTTCAAAGCCATCAACAAATGCATCTTTTACTAGTTGCGGTATTCACTTTAACAGCAGCTGTTTCAGGTATGTTCTGAAATTCTATATATTATCGTTTAGTATCGCATTACTGTTAATTTCCTTAAGGATATGGATGAGATAATGTTTATGCTTGATGGAACACAGGCATTTCATCTATTTTAAATACTTTTAGCTCCTCCACCAATATTTTCCTTTCTATTATATGTGTCAATTATAAATTTAAAAAAGTATGTAAATATGTATGTATGTATTTGTTTCTGTTAAGTTAAGACTGATTGTATAGGGTGCAGAAATGGTAGAGCTGTGTTAGTTTAGCGTAAACTAGATGAGACAGCCGGTTGGTCTGCCACTGTGACAGATCGTTCCGTCTTGCGTAACTGCGGGCCGCAGACAAATTTCTTAGCGACTCGGAACCAGGCGGATTTCATAATTGATTGCTACGATCTGTTGATGAAACTGGCCGTAATAATTACCCTAATCGGTTAAACGTAAATGTAACATCAATTATTTTTAACACCCGTTACTAAATAATAAATTCATTAATTTAAAAAAAAAACAAAAAATATATAATTTTCCAATTGAACGCTTTTGCAGGTATAGGTATCTAAATGAAATATCGATTTTATTAAACACCCTTTCACTATCTCTTTTCAAACCACACAGACACTCAATGTTGAGAATTAAATTTGCGATTACATTAACAGTGAATCCGCTTAAGGGTAAACATTATTTTTGTTGCTTTAGAAACGGAATTCCAATATTAACAACTTATTGTAAATCAATATTTATTTAGAAAGAGGGTTGCGGATGTCTAACACAATTTTTTTTATTATGATTTTGAAGGTACACAGGTGTACGAAAGAGCAAGCACTCAATGAGACCTCTTTCTCACACGTCATTGCCAATTTTAAACAATCGCCCTCTTCTTGTACTTTGATAAAACGCCGTCATTATGTTCATGTATGTATGTGCGTGTAGTGTATGTACCTAGTATAGAATAGATGTTATGGTTCCTGGTATTACGTTTATGTACACGGCGTGGCGTATACACTGTAAGCTTTAATGTTCTCTTGTTATTTAGATGAAACACAACAATGATGTAAATAATAGATGTAATCTACAAGACTTATGATAATTATCTGGATAAATTGACAGTATTAACAGACGAAAGTGACAAAAGGGGAAACGACTATCTGTCTACTAGATATTTAATTCACAAATATATCATTTTAAATACAAACGCCAAAGCTTTAGAAATGAAATAAGAAAATTGAATTTTTATAAAACTATTTGTATAAATTAAAAAGAATTTTTATGATTTAATGTATATTTGTAAAATGGAAACGCGTTAGTAGAATATTTCAAGTGTTTTTAGAAGTGTTGATTTAAGAAATCGCTGAATCCTTAATGAGAGGTTCTACTTCAGAAAGATTTGAAATAATTGTCATTAGCCGAGCCTTACAAGGATAATACAATTAGGACAGTCCTTAAATATTTACATAAAGCATTACAGAGAAGAATTCCGGCAAAATCTTTTCTTAATCACAGCGAATGCAGGAAGCAGGACACTGTCGTCTGCGTGTCCTGCTGTGATCCTGCAACAGTTCAAAAGAGCATGACGTCAACCGTTTTCAGATTCAATTAGAACAGAAAATTGCGCGAAATTTTATTTATGGAATCTTTTACTAACGGAATCTCAACAACTTCTTTTCGACACTTTCTTGTTAACTTGAAATATCTGCACAATTTTTCACCTTTTTATATTTCATCTTCACAATTTTTCAGGTAAAAAGAAAACTTATGTTTTTCTTTTCTTTCAATTATTTATCATTAAGGAATTTTTCATAATTATCCTATAAAATATCACCATCTGTCACCTTTTTAAGATTTCAATTATTATATAGTAATATGTATGATTACTTTTCGTTTGCACCCCGCCTTATTTTACACCCCTTTTCTACGCCTACAACACCGAAGGCGTATTTCGAAACTAACCCTTTACTTTTCAAACATAGATTGCAAATTTATTCGAATTAAACATATATAAGAAGTGTTATCATCAATGAGAAATACAACGTGTGCGAAAAATGTATCTGTTGTTTTTTTTTTTGACAACGTACGATCGTCTAAAACAAATGAATGGTGGCTGAAGGGTAGTATAAATAGGTGTGTTCATGTTTGGTTAGGATGGACAAGTGTACCTTATTCATACAAGCCAGTTAAGCAACACTAAATTTTTCATTTTACCTTTTATTTTCATTTCTTTTTATCTCAACATACGCAAAAACCGTTTAAATAAAATAAACGGATTAAAATTACTTTTGAAAAATGTATTTTCATAAATTAATTAAATGCATTATTTTTAACCATTAATGCATTTATTCATATTAATAATATTTTAACAGATTTTTTATTTGTACTGTACGTTTTATAAATTTATGAATTTTAATGAAAATAATTAAGCATGAAATATTTATTTATCAACTTGTTTATTTGCATAAAATAATATTTTTGTTGAATGTATAATTAAAATTGTAACATGTTTATTATTCAAACATAGAGTATTTTATAAAATACAGTTTCAATATTACAACTATACGTTTATTCTAATTAAAATTTATTTATTTTTTTTAATTTCTTGTTGCTTTAAGCAAAATTGAGTAATTTTTACGATTAGAGATAAAATATTAGCATTTCAGTTAACTACAAAATCTTAAATATACAAAATAAACTTAGAAGATCCTAAAATTTATTTCAACATTAAATTACGTTAATGATATGGGCTATCTTGTAGTAAGAGTATTTTTAAGGGTGTCTAGCTTCTTTCTTTCAACCCTTCAATCAGTTTTTGAACACATTAACAAAAAGAAAATGGTTCAAAGTAATATCTTGGGACAATTCAATTTCTTTCCTTTATATTTATAAATAATTATCCATTGCCTAGCTATATAATGTCACCGTTAAAATAAACCTTATGCCTTTATGGCCGAAAATACCCCTAATCCGTAATATTCTTCAAAATCGTTGGAGCAGTTTTTGAGAAACCAAAAACATAAGTATGAATATAAAAATGATAAATGTTTCAGACAATATTTAACAGTGATATTTCACGGATTAACAAAATTGAACAAAACCCTTTATGCAACGAACATTTTTCGCAACATACGCAAAACAGTCGTATAGAGGGCTTTACAACAATGACAGTATGCAAAAATATTGTCGTGAATTGTGGACAGACAGTATTAAAGTTATGATTTAGGTGGCGCGTCAACACATACCGTCATATTTTTCAACGTATTAT
Organism: Pogonus chalceus; assembly: GCA_002278615.1. Classification (NCBI taxonomy): domain Eukaryota; kingdom Metazoa; phylum Arthropoda; class Insecta; order Coleoptera; family Carabidae; genus Pogonus; species Pogonus chalceus. Next base: position 13,768 of record NEEE01001428.1, read on the forward strand.
TGAAGCTCTATATGGGATTTTTTAAATGTCTGCATGTCTGCATATCTGCCTATCTCTACATGTTGACGCCATTATATTTTCAATTCTTGTTTTGTTATTTTACACAGATTTTATTATACTATTATTTATTATGGTTACTGTTCCTAAAATTGTTATTGTTTGTTACTAATTGTATGACATTTTAACACGAATCTCTCTGCTTTTTTTATGTATTTTGCATAAATATTGTTTCTAATAACCAAAACTTTTTATTTGATCGTAATTAATAGCTTTTTGTATGTTGCACAAATAATAAACAAATTTACAAAGACTATTTAAACATGTTTTACGCAAAATGTAAATGTTTACAGCACTGAAGTAGTTTATATAAACACATCCTGGTTTTTTTCCCAAAACATGAACCACATTTCATATAAACACTTTTTCAAATTATTCAGATTGTATTATTATGGGTTTATCTATCAGCAAATTTAAATTTAAATTTTATAAGCCTTTATTTTGATGAGATATTTTATTTAATAATAAACTATTTAAACAAATAAAAAATATGTATTTATTTGGTATGAACATAATAGTTTTCATGTTCAGACCACCCCCGAGTTCTGAAGGGAAAAGATTAAAAANATGTATTTATCTGGTATGAACATAATAGTTTTCATGTTCAGACCACCCCCGAATTCTCAAGGGAAAAGATTAAAAACTGGGGAAGTAATTAGGGGTATTTATTTTTGTTACGTAATTATGTTATTGTAGATGAGTTCAAAATAGTGTATCATTAAGATTTTTATCTGTGATATAATGAATTCAAACGCCTTTGAGATTTTTTTAACAATAGCACATTTATTTGACAAATGTTTCCAAAATAAAATAGAAGATATTTAAAAATAATTGTTTCCTGCACCTTTTAAGGAATATTTGTGTAGGATTTAGTTACTAATGTGTTTTATAAAACTTATGCAAAAATCTGTACCTTGAGCGTATTATTTTTACATCTGTTAAAGACACACCTCCTTTAGAAAATTCAGAGGCTGTGATACTAATCATAGGGTGGTCCAAAGAACCGACCGAGCGACCAGGCCTTTGTAAATGCAGCACCTACTTCCGTTTCGGTTGAAAGTAGGGTGTTGGGTGCTGGTTTCAGGGTATGCCTTGTTTTACCCCACTGTGAGCACGTGTCCAGGTGCAGGTATCAGATAAACGTATGTATATACGGAGTAAATTGTCGCTTTTAAGCAAATAGTCTATATCCCGGTTTCCCATAGGGTTTAATGCAAACGTTACCATTAACTATCAGAATCAAAATCAATGCAGATCAAATATCATAGACATAGAC
>NEEE01001429.1:16571-28792 GCA_002278615.1 Pogonus chalceus
AAATATGAAAATTATATCAATGGCAATCGATTTCTTTGTCAATTTACATTAAATATAAAATTTTTGACACCATTTCTTACAAATTTGTTTAAATTACCGGTTTTATTTTGATGAAAAGTGAATATATATTAATAAAAAAATTTTAAATTGAACTTTAAAGCATTCAAATATATTCAAAAAGCTATAAATGCTTATTTAATATAAGAAAAAGCATATTTTAATTTCAAAAGATCTAAATTATTATTTTGAAACATTTTGAAAAAAAAAAAACTTCCTATAATCTTTTGTTTCATTAGTAGGTATTATATTTACTTAATGGAATGAACTATTAAACATACTAACTAACTAGAGCATAAATAACTTTATTAAATATAATATTTCATAAAATATAATATTACAACATTTTTTGTAATTTGGTTGATTGCCCTCCCGTCCTTCTTAAACGACCTGTGGGGGTTGAAAACAATCAAAAAATGAAAAACTCATTGTTCAGAAACATACGTCATGATTTTTTCCATTTCCAAATAAAAATTCTGGGATATGTTTACAATTTTGACAGATAATAATTTACATACAAAGTTGGAAAGCCCCACGCGAATTATACTCTGTCTGCGCGGTGTCATAGCGTCCTCGCCTCACTACCGCTAAATATACCATTTGATCGCGTTGCGCAAATTTAACCCGTTTGTATTCATTAAATAGACACTATTTAGTAAACTTTGTACGGTTTTTATAAAGAAACCTTGAGTCGAATAGATCGCGTAGCGCAGAAATCACGCAAAGTCTGTCTTACAGCGATTCAGGGAAAACACGTTTGGCAGTGAATGAACTATTTTTACGGAAAACACGGAAATTAAATTATAAAAACTTTGTTCACAACAATAAAATCTTTTAGTTCGTCGCAACGAGTGAAGAAAGAAACATCTGTGATATAATTTTAAAGTGTTTTTTTTTTTTGTTTTGTTTTATTTATTCTTTGTGATTGTTTGATATTAATTATTCATTGCTTTGTGGTGACGACATTGTTAAAAATAAATAAGTGTTCAATTTATTTCTTAAGTTTATATATTTAAAAATGAGTTTTTCTCCTCCACCCGGTCGAAGAGTTGCGCTAAATGAAAATGGAGCGCGGTACCCGCGGAATGGAATAGTTCCCAGAAGGGATTTCAGCCCTCCACCTAGTTATAATAACCACAATAACGGAAATGGAAATTCCAGACCAAGACGACAAATTAATAATGGTGCAACACAAGATGCTTCAAAACCTTTACTGGAACCAGATGTACCACGTCCAGTCCCTCCATTAGCCGGTCCAGAAATAGATGATTTAGATGACAGAGAAACTATATCAAGTTCTCAACCTGGTGTTGATGATGGATTTTTTTCGAATGGTAATCAACCTCGGCCAGATAATCCAGACGCTGAAGACATCCCTAAAATGCCAAAAGAACCTGAACCAATACATCCAAATGAAGATCCTGAATTCACTGGTACAGATGAAACTGATTTAGGACGATATCCAGCTAATTATCCAAGATTTCCAGATTTTCCGTATGCACCAGGTTATGGACCAGACGTTTATAATGTTAATTTTCCTGAATATCCACCGACAGAATTTGGAGTTACGGATAGTATTCCAGATGTTAATGTTTATCAACATAAAAAGACTTTAGCTCAAGGAATGATGGATTTAGCGTTATTTTCAGCTAATGCTAATCAATTACGTTATGTACTTGAAAGTTATGATCGGCATCCTTATTATTATCCCAGTATCATTTTAATTTCAATTAGTCTCATTTTCCAGGTATGTGAATTATTTTTATCTTCCGAAATTATTGCATTAATTACTCAAATGACACGTAAATTGCTCTTAAAAATAATGAACTATTCACCTTCATAATTATATGATAAAAGATAAATCCTAAAATTAGAAAAAATAAAACTAAACATATAAATCTGTAACATTAAAGATAAAACTTTTATAGTTTTAAACTCATTTAATTCTTAAAGTAATTAAATAGTTTCATTATTAATAAATAAATCTTTAATTTAAGTAAAGCCAAACTCATGTTATATGTCTATTACAACAATAATTATAAATTAAAAATTTCCAGGAAACTATAATTATTTCTATTCACGTAAAAAGCTTTTAATTTCAATTTTCCTACACTACGTCACTAATAATATATTATAGATAGACTGATTAATGTAATTTTTTCATTTCTTTGAAAACATAATAGGAAAAATTATTAGGAAAAACCAATTTTCCGATCGAGTTTTATAAATTTATGTATAATACAATAATATTTGTTGGTATTTCTATAAAAAATTTTTCTTCCTTTGTTTGGTCGATTGATTTATATTCATTCAACAATAATTAATCATAAATTTATTTAACTTTTAACACTTTATCAGTTAACAGAAGTATAAATAATGTTATGTAATATATTTAAACAAATATTTTTATTTAAATTAATTAAATTTATTTAGTTTTAATATCAAACTATTGTTTTTAGAGATTTTTATCGTAAAATAACTTCAGTTAAACTCTCAAGTTTTTAATGAAAACTGTTTCTTTGTTTTTATTTAGTTTTAATATTAAACTATTGTTTTTAGAGTTTTTTTATCGAAGATTAACTTCAGTTAAAGTTTTTATTGAAAACTGTTTCTTAAATAAATTTTATGCTTCGTATTATGCAGTTCACCTTCTATTGATTTTATTTATAGCTATCATTTATTTTTAGCATGTGTTTAACTTAATTATAAATAATTATTTCTTTGAATAAATACTGATGCGAATACCTTTGTTTCAGATTGCAGTAGGAGTCGGTTTAATATGGAATTCACGGTATAACGTTAAAGATAAAAAAGAAATATGCATAGCAAATAAAATTAATAATTTTACAATAATAGGAATATTTTTAGTAACAGTTGTAAATGTATTTATATCTGCTTTTGGAGTTGCTAATGCACCATCGACAAGTCAAACGTAATGAATTTGACCTTCAATTTTTTTGTTAATAATGTTAAATACAAAAGAAAATTGAAATGTTAATGACTTTAAGTACAAAAGGAATATTATATTAATAATACTGCAGTTATTTTTACATATTTTATTCGAAATATGCATCTATATTTATTTACCATTATCAATTTTACTAATATATCATGTATATGAATGTAAAATATATTTTTTCACTAAACTATTTATCTAATTGTAAGTTAAAATCGAATTATTTTCCTTTTAATTATTTTATTTATTACATTTTATGAAACTTGAAATTCAAGTTTCGCGTATAAATTATTGTAAATAATGTTATAAAAATTCATTTCAATGCCANAAAAAAAAAATCTACCACATAAACGGTGCGCGTTCTCGTAAAATTTTAACACCAAATTTTTCCCATTCGGAATTAAGTATCCATAATTCTTGAGCAGATTCTAAACAAGACATAATTGCAGCACCTTTCCATGCTGTCATTGAAGGGTCCATTTCTTTTGGATGCGTAATAATGTCCATTTGTTCAGCTCTATAAAGGTATGGTATTTGGAGAGAGATTCGATTTTGTAACCAAGTACCAATACCTTGAAATTTCATTCCACCGCCTACTACTAAAATGCATCCGTACATTTTTCGTTTTAAGTCTTCGTTAGCTGAAATTTTTTAATTCTCTTGATAATAAATTAAAAGTTTCTTTAATATAGTTAAATATGTTAGTAATTGTAAAATATTGATAAACAACAGGTATATACACGAATTGTTACGTAAATATATAAAACATGATACTGTATATAGTAAACAGTTGTTTTTGAAACTCGGTCCATTACAGGTGTTTTAAGGTTAAGTGTATCTCTACAAATATCTACTAAATGTAAGTAAATAATTTAAATATTAATATTAAAAATGATATAATTGTATATTTCTTGCGTAAATAATTACTCAGTCTGTACATTCATGCTTTCGGTTAACCGCAAATGACTAAGAAACAGTATAAATAATATACTTACGGCATCGATCTATACTTTGTAAAACCGCCTGATCTAATCCTAAAATTTGACCCGGGTTGATAATAAACTCTTTATCTTGCGAACCAGGAACATTTGTATCAATTGCATCAACTACAATATCATCTTCATTCGCGTTTGTACTTGATTGAGGACCTAGTTGTTCATCATTCCCGCCGAAATCGTTTGCTGATGATTCCAAATTTTCTTTCATTCCTCGTCTCTATAAAAAATATTTAAATTAAAAATTAAATATTGTTTATAAAATTAAATTCTTACACTTGTTTCGCGTAAATAATTTTCATCATGTGGGTCTTCAGCATCACCAATGGACCTTTTTTGAGTATGTACAAGTTTAAGACCCGTTACTCCAAATAATTCAGGGGTAAATAAACTTAATGGGGCAACTATACATTCATCTCCAACTTGTAAAGTGTATTGTACTATAGGTTTTCGTGGATGGTTTACAACGAAAGATTTTTCTTGTGAACCACAAATATCCTGTAATTTATTTAAATTATAAATAATTTTGCAATTTTTGAAAGTAATTTATTATTATTTACAAGATTGACATGACAAAAATCTTCTTTTAATTTTCGTAAAAGCATTGTATCTAATTTATTATTTTCTGAGCATTCTTTGTAAGGAAATGCACATTTTTGTAATAGCCAAAAAAATGTTTGCGTTATATCGCCTCCACCATATTCCATGCGGACCTAAAATATCAATTTCTTAAGATTCATAGCTTAAATTTAAGTATATATTTCAACTAACTCGTGTATTTGAATGCGATAATCCATCTTCCACACATGAAACAGATGTTTTCTGATCTCCAACATCAACAACACACGCATACCCAAGTCCTGCCCCAAATGTAGCTGCGACATGATCCTTAAATAACAATCAGTAATATAAATTTATATTACAATTAATTCAAAACTACCTGAACAAAAAAACAACTTCCGAAACCAATTTTCGTTAATATTAAAGTCATAAGTTCTTTTAAATAACCACGATTGTAAATATCAGGAATAATTAAAACCGCTTTATAGAATTTTAAATCAGTCTTGCGTATATGCAATTGATGTTCCAAAGCATAACGCCAGATTATTTTTAAATCTGCTAAAACGGCTGTAATTGAACCACCAGGTCCAGAATGGATGTTTAAATCTCCGCGTCTATATGGAAAATGTATGTTAAAATCTTCCATTGGATTCAGACGCAAAATCTGAAATAAATAATAAATTTATTTGATTTTTTTAAAAGCAGTAATGCTTCAATCAATGCTGAAAAGTTATAAAAACAATTCTACTTAATAAAACATTTATAAAATTAATTTTTATATATATTTTATTCAATAATATTTTATAATTATTTTTTTTTTAATGTTTTAATATCAAAATTTACATCATTGCCAATAACGATATCCTTTTCTGGTTTAATCCATTCACCACCAGTTCCGTCCTTCTGTTCTGGTTGAGATCTTCTATTGAACGCAGCAATTTGTTGAGGAGGTGTAGCATATCTTCGACGTCCATCTGATTGCAAACATGATTGAAGCGTATGTGAAACAGTTAATCGAGCATCTTCTATTTCTTGTAATTGTTCCTTAGTCTATAAAACATATAAATTCATATATAAACCATAATTAACTTATAAAGATATCGGAATACCAATTCTGTACGTGGTGGAAGAAAAGGATCTTTATGTTCTAATCCACCAATTCTTCGTCTTCGTCCAATTGCATGAAGAATTGTACATGGATTTACATCAGACGCTCTACCTATTCTTAAATATAATGATCCTGGATGTATAACTATTATTGTTTTCGTTTGAAAATGCTGGAATATTTATATTTTAGTTTATTTATGTTTTATTTCTTTAATAAATTACCTCAGGGGGGGTTTCTGGAAATACAGGCATTTTGGTTAATTTATTAAAAGCGTGCTTATTGGCATATTGACATTTAATACATTTAAAAACTTAATAGAAAGGATGTTGATTTAAAATCATAGATATATTTACGTAAGACTGCTATACAGACTTGATTAAAATAATTATTTAATAATATAGAACATGCGATATTTATAAATATAATATTTAGTTTTTCGTTAATTCAAATAAATAAATTTTATAAAAATAAGTAGCAAGGTATTAATTTATTTATCTTTGGTCCGTGTGATAGTTATGACAAAGTCAGCTGTCATCCAGAAGTTCTAGTCATAATTCCTAATATTTCATCAAACTATAAAATTAATATTTTAAATGTTATCAAGAATATATCGTACCGAGTCTGAGATTCGTCAAAGGCAAATAAATACTTTAAAAATATTTAATGATAAGTGAGTAACATATATAACCTCAATATATAAATTAATTAATTTACTTTGGTATAATTATAGTGTGATAGAAGTAGTAGAAGGTTCAGAATATTGTATAACATTTGAATCTAATAAAAATGAGCTTACATTACAAATTCTTTTATCACCTGAATTTCCTAATGAAAAACCTATTTTGAACATATCTCCGAAAGTTGTACATCCTTGGGTTAATATTGAAGGCGAAATTGTATCAGCTCCTGGTTTACTTAATGTAAAATCAATTTATATTTATGTAATTATTATATTTGAACGAAATATTATAGTTTACAGTGCATTCCGATCTTGGACGTGTTGTCCAAGCAATTATTAGGGAATTCGAAAGAAATCCACCTCCTTTAATTAATCATAGTAACGTAAAAACAAGTTCACCTATAATGTTTTGTAGAGGTAATGATTCATTATTTGTAATTACTTCAAAATAAAAAATAAATAATATTTTAGGAGGTATAAATCCTATAAATGTTTCGAGTCCTAATTATACAGTGAGTAATTATACAAATATAAATTCATTCACTCCGCAAACAGCATTAGTACCTTCATCATCGTCAGTAAATCAGTCCATAATATTTCCAGAATTAAATGGTTTATCACTGGAAGATTTACAATTATTGAATGAAAATATTGATAAACAAGATGAGTTTATTGAAAGTTTGCCGCAAATTAGAGAAATGAATAAAACTTTAGATGATTTATTAATTCAAATAGATGAACTAGCAGGTATCTTAAAAAAAATTAATAATATTTACAGGTGTGAAAACATATTTTTTTAGATACAAATTTGGCTAAAAAAGATCAGTTAGAAGAATTATATAACGAACGAAAAACCAGAATAGAAACGTTAAATAAATTATTACAAAGTAATGAAGTTTTAAGTCAAAATTATCAGTTGTTATCTGATAGATATAAACCATCAAATATAAAGGTATTGTATCTAATATAATATGGAGACTTTGCAGTTATTGAAGTCATATTTACAGGAATCATTAAGAATAGCTGCTGCAAGTGCAGATGAACAAAGTGAAAGTATAGCTGAAAGTTTTCTAAACGGTGATTTAGATGTAGAACATTTTATAAGTTCTTATATCAAATCGCGAATTATCAGCCATACTAGAAAAACAAAAGAAGAAAAATTATCTCATCAACTAAATGAACTTGAAAGAGCTGGATTTTAAATGTTTATATAATAAAATGCATTTTCTCTACATTCCATTGTTTAAATGGATAAACATATTTCATTAGCATGTATCTGTACTTACCATATATTTTTGCCAGTTATAAATGGTCGTAACCATTTTTATTTGAATCTGTAAGTTTGCTATATAATGTAATGATATACAGTATTGTGATGTTTTAATATTATATTTAAAATTAAATTATTTTAATCATACTTTTTATTATTTATTTACTTAAGTAGACAATTGTACAGCAATAGAAATAAAATGAATATAATTATTTACATGTTTTGGTACATTTATATGAGTAATAAAAAATATTTCAAGTTATTACTTAAGTAATCCATATATAATAAATCTCATCAATCAATAAATTCTAATATATAATATTTAGTTAAATATAATACTATGTTTATAATTAATATAATTTAAAAGTTATGCGTCAGCATTTTAAAATTAAATATAAAATTCGATTAAAAATCAGCATCAGTCGTAAAAACATTATCAAGTCGATCGGACATAACACCACATTTTTGATATTCACCAACTTTCTTTTCAAAGAAATTTGTTTTACCCTCTAATGAAATCATTTCCATGAAGCTGAATGGATTTTTGGTGCCGTAAATTTTGTTGCAATTGAGTTCCAGTAGTAACCGATCAGCGACAAATTCAATATATTGAGACATAAGTTCGCAATTCATTCCCAAAAGACTGACTGGTAACGCATCTGTTAAAAATTCTTGTTCAATTTGAACTGCATCTCTGATAATTTCAATGATTCTCTCCTGTGATGGTTTTTGAACGAGATGTTTAAACATTAAACATGCGAAATCACAATGTAAGCCTTCGTCGCGGGAGATTAACTCGTTGCTGAAGGTTAAACCCGGCATAAGTCCGCGCTTTTTCAACCAGAAAATGGAGGCAAAACTTCCGGAAAAGAAAATACCTTCAACAGCAGCAAAAGCAATAATTCTTTCAGCAAATGTAGCCGTGTTACTTGAAATCCAATTTAATGCCCAATCGGCCTTCTTCTTTACACATGGCAATGTTTCAATCGCGTTGAATAAAAATTGTTTTTCATTATTATCATGGATGTATGTTTCAATCAGCATGCTATACATTTCAGAATGAACATTTTCAATTGCAATTTGGAAGCCATAAAAGCAACGTGCTTCAGTCACTTGAACTTCCTGGCTGAATCTTTCCACTAGATTTTCATTTACGATTCCATCAGAAGCGGCAAAAAATGCCAGAACATGAGAGATAAAATGTTTTTCATCTTTGTTTAGTTTATTGTCCCAGTCTTCAAGGTCTTTGGATAAATCAACTTCTTCCACAGTCCAGAAGGATGCTTCGGCTTTTTTGTACATTTCCCATATATCTGGATACTTAATGGGAAATATTACAAATCGTTGAGGATTGTCACGTAATAATGGTTCCAATTCTGGATCGAATTTAGTAATTCTCTTCTCAACCTTTTCATTTTCAGAGTTGATTTTCAGTTTGTTTAATTGTATTTCACTTAAAACTTTGTTTTTCGGCGAGGTTATTTTACATTCTTTTGTATTAGCGGAAATATTTTCTTTATCGTACACTACAGGCGGCATTTTGATGTATAGTAGAAGTTAAAATTGTAAAATAAAATTCGAGACACTAGTAGAACACGAACAACTCTGAAGGGCTCTCGTAAAATAGCTACAAATAACCGCCAAGCGATTATTTATACCCGACAATTCCCGCGCTTTCTGTTCCCTTGCGTTCAGTCACCAATGATATAAACAGAATCAATGAAAAATAATAAAATAATAAGAAAACATGCTTTAGGCATAAATATTTCATACAAGCAAATATCTTAAATGAATATACATATTTTTATTTCCAGTTAAACATACGTTTTCATACAGTTTTATATATTTTTATAAATTACAATTTAAATTATCTGAATGCATTGGATTTTTTATCTGCTTATTTCAACGAACAGCTGTTAACGTATTTTCCTGTTCATACTTGTTTGTTTTCTTAGATTTACATGCTTTGATATCACAAAATTGCGCGCCATTCCTTATCGCTATTAAACTTCATTATTTAATTAATAAATGCTCAAAATATAATATTAGATAAAAAAAAAATTATGTCACGTATAAAGATTATTTATTAAATAAATAATATGCAATAAAAATAACGATTTTTATCGTAATTGTTGATACTTAAACTTATTCTTAGAAATAATTGAAATACTTAGATATATTTGCTATAAATATTTAATATATTCATGAAATATTTATTTTGAAATGAAGATTTAGTCAATAACAAATAAAATAAACAATATAAATATTATGCATCAAAATAGTTTTTATTTTAGAAATAATTAAGATATTTTAATTATAAATTATAAAAATATGCAATATGTTTATAAAATATACTATCTTTAACTTAACTCGAATTTTGTTAAAAATACATAAATATTTTAAATAAAATATATATGTATGCATACAGGTCGTTGGTATATTGTGATACAAAAAAACTTGTAGCCATGTGTGTATATTTTTCTTTAAAGCACAAAAAATCAAAGATTTCTTATACCTGTTGTATACAGACATACAAAAAAATATATAATACATTTTTCAAGGTATTATATAAAGAATACTATGGAATTTTTAGATTGTATAATAAGAGTCAGGGTAGTAATATAAAATTTATACATAAATATACATTTTTCGAAGTAAAAACAAAGTAAATTAATTGTTTTTCTAACATTTAAAGGTCTATATTTAATTTAAAATCATATTTATACGTTAAAGTTTTACTTGCGACAAGTTATTCCGTAATTTATTATAAATAATAAAGTAGGATAAATGTATTTTAATTCATAACAAAGGAAAAACAGCTGAAAATAACAAATGTTAGTGGAATTTTCCAAATTTTACCCCATATGGACTATTTCCTTATTATGAATACCTGATGTTTGTGTAAAGAACGTTTTAGACAGCGATTGATTGTATTTTTAAGGGTCGATATGTTTGAGTATTTTAATGTTTTAAATCAAATTTTGAGGTATCAATGCATAATATTTAGTAAAAATATCTTGTTGTAATAAATATGATTAGTTTATTTTGTATGGCATTAATTTTTGATTTATTTTGGTGGCAGATAACAGCGGTTGTACAATGGCAATAATATATAAGAGTTAAATATACAGTTTCGGTGGTAATTATTTTCCATTTGGTGGGCTGTTTGTCTGAAATTAGTAATTAACTATTCTATGTGACACCCTAGTTGTCGTTGTAGGCAGCCATAACAATCTGTTCATTCTCCCTTTGTGACCTTTGTCGCCGAGATTTCCTCCAGAGATTATCTAGTCGCAGTACGGAAACAAAGATATATAAATTAAACGCGGATAATTCGTAAACGAATTGAATGATCACAAAGCGTTTTAGGAATTCGATTCTCAACAACACTGTTACCAACAATTCTGCCACCACCCGCGATTTCAAATTTGCTCTTAACATCGTAAATGTGGAATATCTTCGCTGCGGGCAACTGTTCCTTTTCCGTTATGTACATTTGACGTTGACTAGGATTTATACGTTTCACTGCTCAGAAATATCATTTTATATTCAATTTTACAGTTTCACTAAATTATTTTTTTTATATAAGTTGAGATAGATATTTAAATTAAGAATTTTTTATATCAAAAATCGTATTTTTATAAATTATTAAGTATTAGTAACGTAAAACCGACAAAAAATGAGAGAGACATAACGAAAGAGAAAAAGATAGAACATAATATGGCGAGAAGTCTTGCGCTGTTTAGCAAAGAAAACACCCTTCGATAAGGCGCCTGAATTAACATAGCTCTTAAGATATTCGTTAAAAATCAAAATATAATATTTTTATATTAAAATCGAACAATTTTAATACTTAGAAGGAGTCGATAACAAACGGTCTGTTATAAGTTTTTGTGCAGCCCGCTAGGAAATACTGAATTAAATTTAAATAAAATAATATGACCAATTAGAAATTAATTGATTTACAGGAAAAAAATATGTTCATTTGATTAAGTTATATTTAAATCTACTAGAAAATATTTTCCGGGCTTAAGAAACTTAGCAAAATGAATAACTTTACAAATAAATGATTTATTTTCCTTTTTTAACTCTGCGGATTCGTCTAAATATATTTCTTTTGAAATTGGCCCACTGACTGAGAAAATTTCAACAGAATGTTGAACGTGATATCCAGTTTATATTTCGGGAAATAAGCAGAAAATTAAAATATCTAAAATTTTAAAAAATCTCAATTTAATAAATTATATGTTAAATATCAAAGAGCTCATTATAATATCTTTCTTTTCTCTTTGGAAATTTACAAAAACCAAATAGTTCAAAATTTGGAAAAATCGCTGATCTATAACTTATCAAAATTGTCCAAATCTGAAATTAAAAAATTATATTTTGAATGATAAGAAATTTAATGATAAATACAATGCCGGAATGTTCGGTTTACCATTTCAAAATTTACAAAAATCTGTAATGTATAATCTTATTTTTTTTTTTCAAACCATTTTATTACTATATTTAGAAAAATTTCGTTGAAAATCAAATATATAAAAAATTATAATATTATCGACATGATGATACATGTTAGATCTTAGTTTGTCTTT
>NEEE01001429.1:44618-61466 GCA_002278615.1 Pogonus chalceus
AATATACTAATCAAATAAAATAGCTCAAAGTGAAACTCGTACATGTATGTAGTATATTACTTGATTCTACTGCAGGAATTTGAGATATATCTAAAAGGTATATATAGTTTAAGTATTTTAAAAAGATCTCCAGCAAAGAAAATTTAAATTAAATATATTTAAACTTAAAATACATAATAAATTTAAAAATTAATCTGTCGGAGAGGACAAACATCTATTGATAAACAAATTTAATTATTTTTCATTTTAAAGAAATAAAGCATTCTCAGATATTGGAAAATTATAAATAGAAGCCGGACTCCAGGTCTAATATATAATACAAAGGAATAAAGAAAACAATAAAGCGGCAAATAAGACAAAAGTAAGCTGAAGAAAAATCTTTACCAGTCGTATTGAAAGTTGGAATTCCTAAAACATAAAATATTATCCAAAACTAGTAAAGTTGACTAAAGAAAAACTATCAGAAGTATGCTACCAAAAGAAGTATATTTTGGTGGAGGAGCTAGGAAGAAATCTTATATTAGTTAAGTTAACAAAACCAAAGGGCTGAAGTTAACCAAAACCCTTGTTAATTAGGGTTTCAACTATTGAAAGAAGATGAAAACTGAAAAATAAGTTGAAGCTATCCCAAGATCATGAAATGATTTGAAATATTTGCAGTACCTACGAGCTTTAATTTGAGTCGTTGGAGATACTAAATTATTTGGTAAAACAAAGATTTAAACTTGTTTTCGAGAAGTAATTATGGAAATATAAAAACGTTATTATTTTCTAGTTTTGAAATTTGTACTGAAAATATTTATTTTTGATAAAATCGCAATGAACACATACATATATTTAGTCAATTACAATAAAATATCAAAGAAACCATGAAATTTATAAAATTGAATAAACATTAAATATAAACTGGTTTGTAAATAACAATAACAAGCACTTATAAAATGCCAAATATATTTTGATTTTGGAACAAACAATATTTTGAAATATCTTCGCCTACACTTCCATGCTGTTAAAATAGCTACTTTGAAGATCGTATATAACAGGCAATAGCATAACACATTGTATGGCGATTGGCGACAAAGGAAGAACTATTGATACGAAAACTTTCTCAAAACGCAAAAGTTTTTTACTTGTGGAAACTTATGCGGTATTTACGGATGCGTGGGGAACATCAGATTGGTTTCTTATTACTAAGAAATTGCGCTGTTTGCGACACATTCCGAATGTCATATTTTATTCACTTTTACTTTAAAAAAACTTTTCTATTCTATTTTATTTTTATTCTATAAAGGTTTTTCACCCTAAGGCTATTTTAAATTTAATTATTACACTTTGAAACTTTTTTATAATGAATTATATTCTTAAAATTATCTATTTCGTTGAGTTGCAAATTTCTTTTTCAACTAGAAAATTTTTTTGATCTTGTTTTGAAATGAATTGTCGTTTAAAATATTTTAATTATTTAAACATTTTATTAATAAATTGTTAATTAGTAAAATAATTAATAAACCTAAATATAAATTCATTTTTCATTAGAGGAAAAAGGTTTTCAATGGAAAAACTACGCATAAATATAAATTTAATGAAATATTATTAAAATAAATCAATTATTTAGAACGTTATTTATAAATTTGTTTATTAACTGGTCCACCCACGTTGTATTAATTCGATGTACATTGATGGAAAAAATATATTTTTTTTTGGTGTTAACCCTAGGCTTGTTTGCGCTTTGTTCCGAATTCAACTTTGGTGCCCTTATAAGTTTATTTTTAATCTTTTCAAACACAGTAAGAAAGTTTAAATTTTAAGAAAAATATTTTCAAATTAAAAGTATAATTTGAATTGAAATGGTTTCGTTGTTGGCACTTGGTAAAAAATATTTGAATGAAGCTTTAGTTGTCTGAATTTCTAAATTTTCTAATCTTTTTTGATGCATTTGCATTCTCGATTGATTTTAAAGTGCATCTTAAATACTATATAAATTTTTCTTATATGAATTTAATATTTATAGTCGACGCCACGAATCAATGTAATTATGTAATAAGCAAATATTTTACTTCGATATACATTATTATCTTTTTCGTCTTCTTAATGCTTATTTGACATACTTCGTAATAATATGAAGTACATCGCAATTTTTTAAGCACGAAAAGTTTTTTAAATTATTTTTAATCGGGGAGAGTGTAAATTAATTAGCTGATATTTAAGAACAAATTAACATTTTAATTAATTGTAAAATTGAAGCGATCACAATCAAATATTTATTCGGTATTAATTCGTTCAAAATACTGAAAATAGTCGTTATTTAATTTTCAGAAAATTCAGACATAGGTATATTAATTTGGTATGTTAAAAATAATTTACAGTTTTTATGAATAAAAAAAGTTTATGTATTCTTTGTTTTCATCATTAATTTTTAATGATTCCCTGAAAAAAATATGATGTTTTTGCAAAGATAATAAACAAGCTTTTAAAATTGAAACAATTGAATATATTTATCGATTTATTAAGAAAAAAAAAAGTGTTCGTTAATTTATATCAAAAATGAATAATAAAATATAAAATACCAATTATAATATTTTAATTTACGTATTTTTGAACTAGTGTTTTACAATTAGATTAAATGAAATCAAATATAAAAATATAAAAAGAAGAAAAAAATGGAGTTGTTTTGTTAGAAATATAATCAAATCAAACTCAAAATGTCATTTATCTTGTTATGTAGGTATATATAAATAAATATATCACAAAGAATTTTTGAAATATTTGAATTCACTAACACAAAAGAAGTTTTGCGTCAGAGAAAAGAATTGAAAAATATGAATCGTTAAAAGTTATTGGATACCCTTATTGATTTTACGACGATATGAATTTTGTTTGTTTTCTAACATTATATTTTAGTATTAATATTTTATAAATTTATCTTTTTCTACAAACATTTCATACAGCTAAAATTGAAATACGATATTGTATTTATAATATATGGATTGTTTCTGAAATGATTTCATATTACAGAATTTATTTCATATTAGAACTACTTCAACTGAATAATACTTGCATCAACAAGTTAATTATTAACAATTTGCAAATAATTCATTAATAATTAGTTTTGAATTCATATTATAGTTACAGTTTAACAAAGTTCTTAAGGTACTTATGAATATTAGTATGATATTTGCTTTCAAGTATATAATATATTTATAAATAATAATATTTCTAAATTTAAGCTTCTAATATGGTTCAAAATACGAGTTAAAATTTAATATTTTACAGATGAACGAATAAAAAAGTAGCACTTATTTATAAAGAAGATATTGCCGTTTAAATTGTTTCATTAAACTGATTTAATTTATATAAGTAAGTATTATTTATAGATATAAAATGATATTTGAAAATATGTTTCTCTTACAGAAAGAATTAAAATCTTCAGTCATCTGCTTTTGAATTGTTTTTTATATATTATTTGTTTGCAGACAAAAATAAATATGAAACATAATTATAATAACTAACAACGAAAGAAGCTTTAACTAAAATTTATTTCGATTGATTTAAGTATGTATTGGAAGTTTTATGATGAGTTATTATCTTTAATCAATGATTTGAGGTATTTTAAGTTATAATATTTGTTTTGTTTTTAATAAAATACAGCGGAAATAAATGTTTTATCATTTCAGATCTTGTCGCTAATCAAAAAAGAGATAATTATTTGGTTTAGTGAAGATTTTATGCTTCTTGTCATTGCATTAAAACAAAAATCTAAGATTTTAAAAAGGATTATAGCCATAAATTTTATTAAACGTTTAGTTAAATTAGTATATTTTAAAATGTTCAAGTATCATTTGAGTATTAAAAGTTTTATAGTAAGTTATTATAATTGTTTTATAATTTCAGATCTTGTTGCAAATAGCAAAGGAGGTATTATTTGGTTCAGTTAAGATTTTATGCTTCTTAAACATAGAATATTTTTGATATGATTCAAAATGTTTTAATCTAATTAACTAAATGAATTTTTTTGAATTAAAACAAAAATCTGAATATTTCAAAAGTATTATAGCCGTAAATTTGATTAAACGTTAAGTTCCTAGTAATAAAAAATAGAATAGAATGCTTAAAGTGTAAATAATGAATATAATATCTTACCTGCAATAGCTAATTGTTTAATGAAAAAATTCATTCTAGATTTTCTGCTTTTATTTAGTGTTAAAGTGACTAATACTGCAGAATTTCCGATAACAATCATCACAAACAGAATCCACAAAATTGTAAATTGTTCAGTCTGAAACAAATAAAAAGAATTCAGTTAAAATTAAAGTTTTTAATTCTATTTCATAGATGTAAAGAAAAATCAATTAAAATTATTAGAACTTTATTAACGGGTGAATAATATATGAATATAAAAATATTTTTCCTAGAATTTTCTTTGTTTTTAAATTGTTGCTTTTTATATTTTTTATTTCTTGTTTACTTCATTCACTTATTTTTTTATAAAAACTTCTGATGTTTATTTACTTTATCATATTGTTCATTTGTTTATAAATAAATGAATTGTTTATTGGACAACTGAACAGACAAATCTAATTTTTGAATAATGCTTAAAAAAAATTTCAATTTTATAAGTTTTTAAAGCTCTCTTGAATACCAAAACAATATCTTATATAGCGAAGCAAGTTTCATAAATAATCTAGCGTAAAATTTTCTTTTATTTACAAAATAAGACAAATGTTTCTGCTAATAATCTGCAAATTTAATGAATTTTAAATGATATTCTGAGTTACTCTTAATTTTTTTTTTCGGTATTTGTAAAAAAAATCATTTATTAATTCACCTTCCTACAGCTAAAGTAAAAATAAATATTTAATTCAATCATCAAATTAAACTATTTTTATAATAAAAACTTTTGAAGACAGAATTATTGTAAACTAGTTGTCTACATAGAAAAAATTTAGTACATAGTTATCATTATAAAAATGTGCTTTAACTGTCATCAATGCTATTATAAGAGTTAATTTAACGATAAAACATATTAGAATTTTTATTTATAAACCAGTCACCAAAATCATTCGACCCATGAAACCAGTAGGCGAAACATAAAATTTATTACTCAATAATATTTAATTATATCCGCATTAAAACTAATTTTACAGCAAGGCATATTTTGCTCTAGAAAACAATCAATTTTAAATCGTTAATAACCGTTTTAATTACTCTTAACAATGGATTATGAGCAGCGAATTCCATAAATTTATTTAATTACAAACGCCCGCAGAGGCCAAGTAGTTATTTGTTCGCGGGTGGTTTACATTTTGTTTCATGAGATTGCATTAGACGGTTGTTATGGGTACGGCGAATTGAAGTACATATGTTTATACCTAGAATATTGTAATAATCAATGTAATTATTTATTTGTTTAATATTCAAAATGGAATAATGAGTTATTGGAATGTGTTTAACATATCTTTGTTCTTATGAATATTTATTGGCTTATTTTTATTGGGAATATCATCTTATAGAACAAGATTCAAACCAAATTTTAATCTTTTGGTGTTGTTAACTTGTCTAAAATAAAGATTTTTTTTACGGTGTTCCTCGCCGATTTCGTTTTACTTTAAATATGATATTGTTTACTCAAATCTAAGAGATACTTATTTTTTTATCGGTGGAAAAACATCTTT
This sequence comes from Pogonus chalceus, assembly GCA_002278615.1. Classification (NCBI taxonomy): domain Eukaryota; kingdom Metazoa; phylum Arthropoda; class Insecta; order Coleoptera; family Carabidae; genus Pogonus; species Pogonus chalceus. The sequence continues at coordinate 50,291 of NEEE01001429.1, forward strand.
GAAACATGAAATCGTCCCTCAAAAAGAATTTTATAGGAAAAATTCGTTGCGAAATCAAACATTAGTTTTTTTAAATTAAAGGGATAGTTTATTGTTTTAACAAATGTTAAAAAGCGTATCTTTTATTTTTTTTTTAGTTAAAATTACCGGTGAAGTCAATTAAATGTGAGTGATATTAAATTTTTCAATCCGTGCAACTGCTGTTTGAATGATTCCTCGGATATGCCATCAAATGCATTTTTCATTATTTTTTATGACGATTTTTATGCTGTTAGTCTTATTTGATTACAAAAACTACAAGTATATGGAATCTAAGGATCTCCTCTCTTTACCATTAACTTTGAGGAACAATTTCACCCTTAAATTTGTTTGTTTTTGCAAAATAAAAAAATAAAAAAATGTATCTCTTAGATTTAAGTGTAAAATATCACCTTTCTTGTTAATTATTTGACCATTAAATTCATATTTTTGTTGAACATTTCTGATAGTTTCGGTGCAAGTAATTTTTTCTAAATATTCTTGTTTTAAAATATCGATTGAAAGTCAAATAAAAGCTCTAAAATTGTTTAAATATTTTAAATTTTAATAGAAATCAAAAAACTTGAGCTATGTGAATTATATTTTGTTGTCGTTTTACTTCAATATTTAAAATTTATTGCTTTTGTACAAAAGTATATTATTTTCAAATTTTCAGCCATATAGACTGTATTTGCCAAAAACGATAATCCGTGAAATTAGAAAAAATAGACTTACTATTTTTGATAAATGGACCATTTTTGACAATATTGCGCAAATCTGTAATAAATGTTAAGATTCGTGCTTATTACAAGTTTCAGTCTCCTAGCTCGCATATTTTTCGGGATATTTCAAAAAACTTTAATATGCGAAATTTGTAAAAATAGCTAATCTTTAATCTTCATATACTTGCAAATAAAATTTTAATGGAATCTACAAGTAACTTATGATTTGTTCTTAATTCCAAATTTCAATCTCTTAGCTTGCATATTTTTCGGGATATTGGCAAAAAGCTAAGGAATCTATAAGTAACTTTAAGATTTGCTCTTATTTTATGTTTCAGCTTCATGGTATGCAAAATAGCTAATGTAAGCAGTTATAGGTACTTGTTATTAAAATGTAGTGCTTCAAAAATAAATAGTTGTACATGATAAGCTTCAGGGAATATCTATCGAAAATATTTGCAATGAATAGCAAATAAAATATCTTTAACTATTATAGGTCTACCGCCATGTCTGCTGCAGGCTCATATTGTAATTTACATAATAAATTATANTAGATGCATTTCAATTAATTGTTTTATTTAACTCTAACATTCAGGGACAAATTGAGATTTCTTTGTTATTTCCTCGCATTTATTGTATGAAAATAGTTTGTTAAAGTACGTTCGGTTATATATTTCATATTTAAAGTTATATTAAAATTAAAATAAAAGATTTAGTGATAAATGAATGAATAATTTCGAAGTCTGTAGCAAATTTCTTTTAAAACAAAGTATAATAAGAATCTGTGTTCCATTTGTATCAATTGATTTTAGAAAATATATAATTACAAACTCGTTTCTATTTGAAATATTAATAACTAAAGAACCTAAATTTGTTTTTCGTTGAAAGTTAACTTCAATCGAATAATACTTCTTGATCGAGAAGACACTTCTATTTCAATCTTCAGATAAAGTAAGATAGTATTTCATCTTACTTCTGCATTATGTAAGGGTTTTCAATTTGGTTTTTTATGAATCTTTTTGCTTTGCAGAAATTGAGTTGGATTTTTGAAAGAATTCAGAATTTGTTAGAAGATTATTGAAATCAGAGAATATATATTTTTTATTTGTACTTTGTGCTATTTTTAAATTTTTTTTGCTTTTGAAGTATTTTTATGGTTATATATAAAATATTTCTAATTATTTTATAAAGCTTAAAATATTAATTTTGAAACAGGGAAATTATTATTATAAACTAGCTAGCTAAGTGCAGCTTTTGGTTCGAAAAAATATATGGCATACAAGTTACTTTGATCAGTTTATTAATGTACTTAGAGATAGACAAGTTAGTTCTTGTATCGTTTGATGTTATAGACGATCTATTAAAAAAATTAATAACTGGTTAACTAAAGTATAGTTAATGTATATATAGTAAATATAATAATGTATATATGTACATATTTCCTTTGACATACAAGGCAAAATGCATTAGGAATTAGAAAAAATTTGTTCTTCCAAATAAAAGTTTAATTATTTAGTTATTTATAACTATATTTTTGATTGAAGTTGTTATATCGGATTTATGTCAAGACTAAATAAAAAAAAAAAAAATTAGTTATATATAGCAAAAGCTGCACAAATATGAAAGAATATTGGTTGTAAACTTGAAGTAATTGTCTTGTTAAAAATAATAAGTTTTCTTTAGTTCCAATACTTTGCCTTAAATTATGTTTTATATTATTTTTGATCATATTTTACTAAGTTTTACATATTTTACATATATTTTTATATATTTTATTTTATGCTTGTACGTTTTTAATTATCGTTTCATGAATATAAGTCAACTCCAGAAGGAATATTTTTTGCAAAAGTGCTTTGGTATTAATTAATTTTTAAAATAATTTTATATATTAATAAAATAATTACTTGTAAGTTTTTTATAAAGTATGGTTGCTTTTAATTTTAAAGTTATGTCGCAGTAAAAAACAAACTGTAAATATATTAAATAAATTACAAAAGTTCAACTAGAAGCAATTTTGGATAAATTATAGTCCTTTCAAGTCTGCTACATAATGTATCGTAGATAGCTTTAATATTTAAAGTTTTCAATTGTTTATTATAGTTAATGTCTTTTCTTTAATCCTGAATTAAACTACAAAAGTTCTACTAGTAGAACTAGCTTCAGTATTTGAAGTTAATTTGAATAAATATAGTTTACTCGAGACTATTAGATCATATTTCATGGCTAGCTTTATTATTTAAAGCTAACAAATATTAAATTTTAGTTAAAATTTCTATATAAATAATTGAATTAATCTGCTAAAGTACTACTAGTCAATTTAGAAACTAGTTTAAGTGAATATGTTCTTCTCGAAACTACTATATAGTATTTTGCACTAAGCTTTAATATTTAGAGCTAAACAGTATTACATTATAATGAATGTCACTTTATAAATATTGAGTTAAATTACAAAAGTACTACTAACAGAATCAGTTTCATTATTGTAAGCTACTTGGAGTGAATATAGTCCTTTCTAGAACGTCACATAGTATTTCGTAGTTAGCTCTATAATTTAAAGCTAAACACTGTTATATTTTAATGAATCTCACTCTTCAAATATAATAATAGCCAGTTTGAGCTAATATAATTTTAATAACTATGTGAAATTAATTTGAAGCTGTTTTTGAGAAATTCAATACTAGTAGAGAGCGTTACAAATTTTCCAGATAATAATTATTGCTTGTTAAAACCACAAAAACAAAAATATTACTATAAAAGCGAAGTACAGATCAAAGGGTATTAACTAAATAGGAATAAAAATAGAAAAAATCAATTTGTAACCAACGAATCAACAAAAACAGATCACAGTCCATTGCAGTAATCCAAGATAAGTCCATAGGGTATTACAATGGCTGTCTAGATGTGACGGTGTGATTACAAAAACAATTCGCTCAAATGTGAAAAGTGAACAATGTTAAGTTGTAACCGCCCCCCGTTAAAATCCTGTATATGGATTAAGTGCTTTATATTATAATTTATTTTGCAATCATTTCTTATATACTGGCTTCTGTTTCTGTATGAAACTTACCGCGGGTAATTTATATTAAGAATTTAAATTTCAAAAGAATATAAATCATATGAAATACATTGGCTCAAAGTGAAACTCGGACATGTCGTTAATATAATATATTTATAAATTCTTTTATAGATAATTAATATATTCATATATCTACACTTTTTTTAAACATGCGTTGATTGTAGGCGCCATGAATACTCTTATTTGCACTTTTCCAGTGACAAAATAAAACTCGTACAGTTTTTTATTTAAATTTAATTCTTCAAAATATTTTCAAACCTTTTATTAGACTTTGAATGCATAGTAAATTAAAAAATGGGTCGATAAAGAGAAAAATTTAATTATTTATCAGTTTTATATTGACAAAATAAAACTGGTACAGTTTTTTATTCGACTGGTCACCAGGTAATAGTTAATAGTTTTAAAAAAAAATATTAATATTAAAGAAATTTTATTAATTATTACTTCAATTTTGATTATAAAAATGATATTTAGCGTTTCTTATATGTATTTATTGTTTTAATTTAAGTTTTACCAGTTGTGATCAAAGTTTATCTGAGGAGTTACTTTTATAAGACTTGAAAGAAAGCGTTTTATAGTAAATTATACTTAGAAGCTAGGAAGGTTATTAACAGAAGCCGGTTTACAATGCAAAATATNAGCTAGAAAAGTTATTAACAGAAGCCGGTTTACAGTGCAAAATATAATAAAAAAGTATAAAAGAAGATAATGAGACAACAAATAAGGCACTCAAAAAAATTTACCAGTTGAGATGAAAGTTGAATTATTCAAAAACAAAAAGATTCAAAGCTAAGTGCAATACAACTAGGAAATAAAAAGCTTTGAAAAATATTCTTCAATAATATTTTTACAACAGTTATTTGAGATTATTCTATATTAAGTTTAAATATTTCGTTAAATATCATTTGTTTGTTATTAATTCTTAAACTAAAATAATATTTTGTTTTTTAAATTTAATATTTAATATATTTGAATTTTTTTTAAAGCATTTTTTCAACTTTTATATTATAAATGGGTCGGTAGTAAGGACAAATACTTATTGGTAAAAGAAATTTAATTATTTATCAAGTAAAACATACTTAAATATTGGAAAAATTATTTATAATAGTCGGTCTTCAGTGGAATACATTATAAATAAGATAAGCTAGCCCAAGAAAAATTTTTATCAGTCGTGATTCGGAAAGATATAAATGCACCCACACTAGTAAAGAATATTTAGAAATCAGAAATATCTTAAAATTTATTGTGGAGTAATGCAAAACTAATGCAAATATTCATGACTTAATTTACATAAATGTACGAGTTTTACTTTGAGATACTGCATATATAGTAACTATATAAATATGTATTCTACGTCACGAGTTATTTATAGGTAATTTCATATATGTACGCAAGATATTCTCAATTAGTACTAAACTAAGTCAGTAACCTAGTAATATCTTAATTATAAGCAGTTGATTACTTATTAACGCCCGAATTTAATCATAACAAACTGCTACATCGCTTTGAACTTACCCGATAGTTTATTTTAATAAGTTCTTAAAAACATTTCAGTTTTAACTACAATAATTTATGAATATTTTCGATACATTGACTTCCAGATTTTGCGGAATTATTTTTTAGTACTTTTTTTTCTTTGAAATTCCAATTTATTTATTTATAATATTATAAATAAATTTTATTTGGAAAACAGTAATTGCATTTTCTTAATTTTAAACATTTAAAATAGAATTTAATAAATGAAGATTCCAAATTGTTAAAGATGGTAAATACAAAGAACAATTATTATACAATGAAATGCTTTATTTGTTTCATATTACTTTGTTCCCATGTAATGATTCTGTTAATATAATGATTCCTTCAGGGCTTTCTTTGCACTTACTTGGTTTATTTTGTACAAGAAAATTCTGAGAAATAAAATACTTGAATCTGCACCTTCAATACCAATTCAGTAAATACTGGAAATGTTATTAGTAATTATAAAATATATAAAATTGGTTTGTCAAATAATATAAAGTTATAGTTTGATATTTTGTCGAACAAATATTGATTGCTGACCTAAATTTTATTTTCTTTTATTTTGTACCTGTACGGTGGTATACACAAGTTTAAAGTAAAGATTCTTTCTACTGCAAGAGTTTTGGTTATTTTATATATGACATGTTATGATATTGTTTCCAAATTTTTATATTTTAAAGTGAGATCTTTGCTTAGGTACATTTCAAGATATAATTTAAAATAATTGATATAAGAATATTTTTGTAGAAATTTATATATTTATCTATGAATCTGAAGCTAAATTTATCAAATTTGTACAGAAATAACAAAATTTTATTTGTTATATTAATGAACGCAGAAAAATTTGCTGGTTTATTTGAGGGCAGACCCCACCCTGACAGCTCTAAAAAACAGCGATATTCAGGAATTTTTTAAAATGTTAAATAACAATCGAATCATTCGGTGTTTTTTGCTATATTATTGCACGTATTTTTAATTATTATAATCAAATTTTTTGAAGTAAAAATATTAATATTTAGAGCCGTGGTAGCCTTCGGCGTCAGACACCTCCAAAAAAAAAGGCATCTTAATGGGTGCCAGTCGTCATCAGTCCTTAAAGAAGGTAGAACAAAATCGTTTAGATTCCCTTAAACTATATTAGATTGGCTATTGTAAAGCAGAGGATTTTTTGAAATTTCAAAAAAAATCAAAAATGGCAGTAGTATAAAAATTATTTTGTTCTTCTTGAGAAAAGAATGCTATTAACTTATTTATAAAAATTGATTTTTGAAACATTCAGGATGGGTCCTCCTGTAATTTGTCAATTATAAAGTACTGCAAAAGGATAAAATATAATAAAACTTTATAAATTTTTGTAAATATTTGAATAAAATTCGTAGCATCAATTTTTGTGCATTTAACATTGTAGCCTTCAAACTGCTTAATTGGTTTATCAATTCGTCCGTACTTAATTTGTTCGCGCGTCAATTCCACATTCAATATGTTTTTTATGTGAATAAAATAATATTTATTAGTTTTAAAGAAAACAATAGATGGTGCCAGATATCTCATATGAAATAATTCCCTATACGAATAACATTGATAAATTTATATCGCATAAAACAAGAGCAGAAGAATTTGAAATTACATTTTTCAATTTTTATGATTAATTTATATTTAATGAAATAGCTCTTCATTAGTTGAATGCAAAACTAATTTATATTTTGGAATTTAGTAAGAAATTTAAAAAATGCAAAAAATCAGTTTGTTAATAGGTTTGATTATTGAAATAGCCTGCAGTTTCATTTATTGAAAATTTTTATTTGCTTGTATTGAACGTATTTTTAATTTTTTTCTAATTTATTAACTTATTTTCATGACAAACGATTTAATTTGTAAGTATGTGCGTATATGTATTATTGTTTCATAACATACTAAAAACAATATTTAGTTATAATAATATATGTACATAGTTTCGTGTAAGTTTGAGTTATTATATTAATTTTGGTTTAACATAAATATATAACTTTCTGTAGACGACAGTTAAACTACATTCAACTAAATATGAGTTGTGGTGTACCTTTATTTATTTATTTAAATATTACAAATATTACAAATAATATTTTGTTTTATTGCAAAAATAGAAATGGTTGAATAAAAATTAGTAATCAAATAAATTAGAAATATTACTATACATATAATATGGCAAAAACTAAAATTTTGTGATGAGTGAAAGCTTTTGAAATTAATTTAACGATAAATAAAAATTCCCCTCATTTTAAATTATAAGCTGTAAATGTTAGAAATCAGTAAAAACCGTAGATGTGTTCTCTAAATCAGTGTTTCTCAAACTTTTTGTAACGCGACCCCTTTTTTTACCTAAAAAATTTTTAAAGAACCCCTCGTCTACAAAGAATAGACAAAAACTTCTCGAAGGGGTTAATTTAATATCAGAAGAAGTAAGTTTCTTTTTACTGACCGTCATATATAGTAAGGGAGGTATTCTTATGACACCAAAAATTTTTCTGCGACCCCCCTGGGGGTCGCTACCTACTGTTTTAGTATTGTTGCTCTAAATTATTCTTTAAAATCGAAGAATTTTTCAATTCATCAAATAATATGAAATTTTATGACAAGTAACATGCTGAAGAGCGCGGGTTAATATCTATAAAGGAAATTGCGTAAAACAAAAATGTTAAAAATAGTCAATAATGCCAAATATGTAACAGTTCGATGGACTGTCCAAGAACCATTTTTATAAAATGTAAATATATATTTTAAATAGTGAAATATTACAATACTTTTCAAGCTTCAAAACATAAATGAAAAAAAAAAAAAAAAAAAAAAAAAACATTATTTCAAAATATGTTTTATTACTTTATTAATTAAAAAATGCAAAACGTATTTCATTTAATTAAATATTGTTAGCATTTTTCCAATGATTGCATTTAACAGCAAGGTATAAATTCGTTACCTAGTTACAAATATTATTTACGTTTATTGACAATTTATATTTTACATCAATTTGATAAAGTAAAAATAGAATAAAATAATCATTTGTATTATTATTTTAACTAATATTAATATTAGTTTTTGGTAATACATTCAATTTGCACTATTTACGACGACGATATCCATAAATAGAAAAGAGATAATTATAAATAAATTTGATCAAAATTATTACATTTTATTAGATATGTAGGTAAATATTAAAATTAAAAAGTTAAAGTTAATAATATTAAATAAACTATTTTAATTTTTGGTATGTATTGAAATAATTAATAAAAGTCTTGAATCGCAAACTCCTTATCCAAAACAAGAAAAATTTCTTAGAAATATTTTTGACAGGTATTTTTTTTTTTAATTTGACATCTAAATTAATCAAATTTATCCCAAATTTTAAGATAAAATAAGAAAGAGTTTGTTGTTCCAGACTTTAAAAGAAAATATTTATAATATTAAGTTTACATTATAAGTCTTGATAATAATTTTATAAGATTTGGTCAAAATGAGTTGTGAACTTGGATTTTATAAGACAACCCAAAGTTCTTCTAAAATATTTTCTAAACTGCGTTCAAGTTTATCAGAAAATTTAATTTTTTGGATAGAAATTTTGAATTTAAACTTGGTGGCCAAATATTTCAAAGTGATCTTTAATTATTTAATAAATATCAAATTATTAACATACGAAGCAGAGAATTTATACGGAATTCAAAGTAATGACATGTCATGTTATATTGATATATCAAATGAATATGTTATTATAGATATTTTTGAATTACAAGGTTTTAAACTTGAAAATTATTTTGCTTCATGGTTTCTCACATTATTCCAAAGTGCTTCAAATGATATATCAGAAAATGAAGAAGATCAACTTTTGAATACAGAAAAACTTCCACTAAGTGCAGATGAACTTATGATGATATTTGAAACACCCGAAGAAAATATAATTGAAGATCAAAAATTAAAAATTGCAGACGATAACTCGTTTCGAACTGATCAAAATATAAATTGTTCAAAGAGAAAAAAGTTAAAGCTATCTCCAGCATCTAATATTCTTTATTTTGAGAACACAAGAAGAAATAATAAAAATAAAAAAGACAATATCGATTCAAAAGATTTGGATGATTATCTTAAAGATATTGATTTAAGTGAATATATGGACGATTTTAGTGATATTGATGAATATTTTCAAAATGAATATTTCAAAAATATTGATTAAGATTTCATTTTGTTTAGAAGAAAAATTTGAAGTTGTTGAGTTCATTAAGACGTATTATAAGCTATATTTAATTTATATGTTATATATAAATATTAATTTTTATAATAAAAGTTTCTTTTTAATTTGTAAATAAAAAGTTTTTGATTTAATTCTTTAAATTCATTTACAAAAGTAAATGATATATGTATATGAAAAGTATATTAACTATAAAACAATAAAAATAAATTTTATGAATGAAACAGATAAAATTTTATGATCTGTATAAAGTTTTAAAAATATGTAACATGTAAATAAAAAGAAGATTATACTTTGAGCGCATTTAGAAAATTTGTATTCATTCAATATAAGATCTTAAAAGTTGAAAAATTCTTGTTGAAAGTATCGATAAAAATAAGAATATATAATGAAAATGTTTGAATTGAAAAGTTTCCTATTTGAGAATAAAGTTTATTCCTTTTGAATTTGGTCCAGCACGTTTAACAAACGACTCCATATCCGGTAAGCACCGGAAGAAGCAATTCAGTACAACTTGCCATTTCCTAATCCAGGTTTCAGCTCATTAACCCGTATGGTCCTGAATGGACGACGCAAAACTTAACACAATCTATGGATGAAACTAGTTTACAAGAATATTTTACATCGACGAAGTTTAAATTATTCACTTTAATTAAATTTTAATAAAATATATTGCACTTTTTCAAATTCATAAAAACAAGGTTAGGGTTGTCTTTGAAAATTTATATTTTTATTCAATGTACGTACAACAAAGTATATTGATTATTACAATATACACAGATACAATTGTAAGTTAAGTTAACACAATTATATTAATAAATCAGAGGTTCATCATATACATATATCAGATCAAAGTGAAAATTATATTCTATAAAAAAGTTCTAATATAATAATAATTATATCCTTTATGATATGAAATTAGAAACTGAATATTATTAGTATTTGTTCTTCTAAAATTACATTTAACATTAATTTATGATAAATAAATTCCTGATTTTAATTTAAAATTATTACAAATATTAAAATTGGCGAAGAAAAAAGCAATTCAGTCGGTAGAGACAAGCGTGGCTCCTACAAATGCAAGCGTAAATATTATTATCATCTTCAGCTCATGCCAAATTCTAGAAAAACTAATGTTTACAATAATATCATAATTTGCTGATATATATTCTTAAATTTTCTAAGAATTTTAATTGTTTTTTTTACATTAATCGATAAAGAATCTCTTAATTTTGATGGAAACAAGAGCGTTTAATAATATCTCAATATGTTCTCAAGATATTTGTGACAAATTAAAAATTTCAAAATAGACAGTTAACTGGATTTTTTTTTATTCTATTTGATAATTGATAGAGAATTTATTAGCTTTTAAGAAAACAAGAGCATGTAATAATATCTCTTTTAGAGTTTTCGAGATATTCCCAAAAAAGCTGGACCTTTCAAAATCTTCAATAAATTTGAATGATACTTGAAGCTATTTAAATTTATAACAATTCTTATAATTTCAAGAGAGATCAATATTAGAAAATTCATTTTTTTGGTAGATAAATTTAATGGAGAAGTAAATAAAAAAATAACGAATTAAACAAACTAAATATAGAGTGTCCCAAAAGGGTCAAGAATTAA